>JAYGXS010001173.1:0-15640 GCA_036362985.1 Ligula intestinalis
CTCCTATTTCCCGGTGAAGAAAATAGTAAACGCCCTTTCTTTTGTTTCACTGTCTTATTATCATTTTCTTAATTCGTGCGAGGCCCTAACATAATCAGCTCAAGTGAACTCGTCTTACTGGTTACCGAGTAAATGTTTTGTACTTTTCCCTACTACGTACGTTTTACTGGCTTGCGGTATCCCGCAGTTTTTGATGTTTCAATTTGACTTAAAAACCCTAAATGGTTACTTGGGAGTCCGTTTCCCGACTCTTGGGTATTTACATTTGTACGCAATTGACAGTATTCAGACAAACTGGAAAACAGTGATGAACCAACTGAAGTTCATGTATTGAAAGTAAGTATGAATTGTAATGATCGATCAAAGGTCGCCTATAGGGTCCCTGATTAGAACTCCGGGACCCTATTATATAGAGTTCTGATCAGGGCATTCTCGAAAATGCCGAAATCTCCGGCTCCTTGCATTGCAGGGAAGAGCTAGTAAAATATTTCACTCCATTTCTTACTAAAAAGCGAACGTTTTTAAGGTCCTATGACTTTCGCATATAGAAGTAATAAGAGACCATATAAAAACGGCAGTCTTAACCGGTGGGTTAGAGGGTAGAGAACTTACTTACCTCAAGTCAACCCACGGCAGATACTCAACTTCCAGTGATTACTCCAGGTAGCATCACCAGTTTGTTTGTATTCTCTAGCATTTAGCAAGCTTGTCATGCGCCTTCTTGACACTTTTATTGAAGGTCTCCTCAGGTTTGAGATTTGAAAAACATCGGTGTGTAGCTAAGGCTAGGAGGGCCAATATATAATTTCCTGAATAATTATGCGAATAGGAAAGTCTACATCTATTCCTAACAAAAAATGTAAGGTGACAGCGGTGGGCACGCAAGACCCGGCGAATTTCCTGTCCACTGTCCGTTTGTGCCGGCAAAAATAAATTAGGACTAAACTATATGTTCTTCATGCAAAGGAGTTTTTGTCTATCTTGGGCCAGTTTCTTGGAATATTTGAAAGCGCTGCAATTGTTCACTTGTGCACCTCATCACACTAGTGTAATCTGTCAGGCGAAATAATGAGCCAATATAAAATCGTCTTTCGCATTCCATTATCTTCCAAATTGCCGATTTCTCTAAGGGGAGTATGCATTTCATTCAGAATTTGCTGCAATTAGTATACTGTCTGTGACCAATGGACGTATCGCATATCAGCACATCCCAGATCTACTGGAAGGCGCTACAACCGCTTTAACTTTTACAACTAAAAGAACTTTGAGACTCGCTTTTGCTTTAACAGACGAAAGTTTTCACTACATCTCTTATGCAGACTATGTGTACGTGCACTTATTGATGTTGGATGAAAATTGTATGTCGCTGGCGGTTTGGTTACTCTTTCTTTACTCTGCATTAACCTTATAAGCTTCCTTACTAGAAATGCTAACACTGCTCTTGCAAGCGGAAATACTAAACCTGGGGACGAATCGCACTCCCGAGAAGCCTTCTAATTTATCATTGTTGACCGATAACGCTGATATATTGGGAAGACATGGTCAGCTCTATGCACTTTGACTTGCAACGAAAAAGAAACGGGGTAATCGATGACCGAGTTAAACTGGCATTCTTTCGGGCCATTTCGTCTAGCTTATGTGTGACATACTTGACCGAAGAACAATTCGGAGGACGTTAACAGTAACTCAGTCTCATGTAGTGTCCCAGTTTTTGTAAGCATGTGATTCTCAAGGCGCATTTCAAAAGAGCGTCTGGTTTTCAGCAGGAGGGTGTATTTGAGTTCTGACATTTAATGTATCAACATAATCTACTCAAAATAAAAGAACGGAGAACTGTGTATCCGGCTATAATTACAAGACGGGTAGATTGTATGTGGAGTACACCTGAGGCGTAGATTGAGGATGCCGATCGCGGCTGCAAAACTGTCGTAGTCTATGCCGTCCTGCGGCGCCCCGCAGGTGTGGTGTTTTAAATGCCGGTTAGTTTCACTAAACCAGTGCACACCAAAGTCTACTGGACCTGGCTTTGTGTACGATCACCTCAATGGTGTCGAAATTGAGGACTTTTCTCAGCTTTGGGCTGCCTACTGATTTTTCAGCATCCGTGTTTACAGCCGTCAGCTGGTTTCTCCCATAGCTGCATAGAAATAGGTTGATAGCGATTGACTTATCGTTAAGAAGAGGGTATCTTGCATACGTATTTTTCATGACGTTCTATCTTCTTTTTAGGATTCAGGAATATCGTTATTTGCCCCGAGCACAGGTTAGCATTCCTTTCCTGCTTTTTAACAATTACACGCACAATCTGCCTGAAGCAATCGAACTCCAGAAACTTGTTCATCAGTTACAGAGCAGTCATCTGCACACTAAGAAAATCAATGCTCTGCTATGCGCTCTCACTGAAGAATTAATTTCGCAGTTTGATAACGAAAATAAAAATGATGCCCCAAGTATGCTTCTCTATTTCAACAACTGACGCAATTTAAAGTTGAAAGCTACTTTTTGAAGACAACTTTCAACACCTTTCCAAATGCAGATGCAGAATGGCATCAGCTTTTCATTCAGGTATGACCTATCGCATTTGTACTGTACTTTTTGACATTTCAAATGGCCTTTATAACGGTCCCGAGGGCAGTCGCTGCTTGCTTAGTTGTTTTGGTGATGTTTAGGCATGCTCCCGATTTCAGGTATTGTTTTTGGGCACTTAATTCTTTTAGAAAAATAACTTATTTTGTAACTGTTCTTACTAAGTTTTAAATGGTGCTGCAAATTCGATTCCCGGGTGGTAAATGAGCAAGAAGAGGAGCGTTCACCGGGAGAGGTTTATTATAAGCCTGACGTTTCAGGTAGTTGTCTCGTCTACCCATATTTAGAGAATGGACATGCTCGATCATAGTCCCCGTCTTTATGCCGACCTTTCTGGCGTGTGCCTGTTCTAACAATTATGTTTGAGTCACTGTGTATGTCTCTCGTCGCGTCTTTAGTCTCTTCGTCTCTCTGCCTGTTGTCTGTCGCCATGCCGCTTACGTTGGTGTCGGCTCCCTGAGTGTTCGTTCCGTCGCCCCTTGTGGTGTCCCGACTGGTTCCCGGCATGAACCCACTAGCCGCGGTGCTGGCTGTCTGCGTATTTACCCCGCGTGAGTTGGTGTCGTCTTCCTGAGCGTTTGGTCCATCGGCCCCTGTCGCGCCCGGACTTGCTCCCGGTCCCAGTTGTTCTATGTCACATCCGTCCTCGGATAAGAAGGTCATTAAAACAACATAGGGGACCGGTAAATTTATGTAGCGGTTGACTGAACAGTCAGTCGACATCCAGGCCTCTTTAATCTGCCTTGATGTGTGGTCATCACCTCGGCCCACAATGTCGACCTCCTTAAAGTTGAACTTGTGCCTCATCTCTGCAGCATGAATTGCTACCTCCGAATTTGAGTCCAACCTCCTTACGGACAGTTTACTAAATATAACTTCCACAAATTCGGGCAATTTACACCTTTTTTTGATCAAAATTAAGGTCTCTCTGCCAGCCCAACTTCGTAGTCCTTCAGGTCAAAATAAAGGGTGTTATGCCTTTTAAAACACAGCCGGCTGACCGAAGGTCACTGGAGCCACTGGCGTTTTCCAGATTGTGCACCTTGTTTGGGCAAAAACCGACACTTGCGGCATTCGTACAAGGACTCATCGGTGAATAAGATCATACCGAGTGGGAGGGCTACAAAGGCGACTGGTGGCTGGTGCCTGAGCTTGCATCTATGCGTACCACCAACGCTCCTCTTCCGTGTTTTGAGTTTGTTATGGGCACGCAACCTGAATAACGTCTGTCGTGCCCTGGTCTGATTGGTCCAGTGCATCTTGCACGCGGCCGGTCAGCTTAACGCAACCTTTCACCAATCTTCCCGCTGTGCTGTTATTATCGCTTTATTCGCCGTTGGCTAGGCAGTATACCCAGCACCCTCTTTACCCTTTTTCTATTCGACTTTAGCTCCTTCTAACTGTACCCGGGAATAATCTCATTGAGATGTTACAGAAACTTCTCGTTTCGAGGGAGACCGCGTCAAAACTTCGTTGGGATGTCCTCCTGCCTCTTGTTTCCTGTCTAGCCGTCTGCGTAAAGGGCAGCGTCCCCTTGCTTAAAGGTGCGTTATTCGACTTTTCCTGCATTCGCAATCTATCGATGGCCGTTCTGCCAGTCAGATTGCCCTTGAAACTTAAGGACTAAATGTTTAAATGTGGGGCCTATACTACTACTAGTACTACCTACTAGCGCAGATTTACAATCCTGCCAATTGGTGTTCATACCAAGAAGTGTATGTGGG
The DNA here is from genome assembly GCA_036362985.1 of Ligula intestinalis. Taxonomy (NCBI): domain Eukaryota; kingdom Metazoa; phylum Platyhelminthes; class Cestoda; order Diphyllobothriidea; family Diphyllobothriidae; genus Ligula; species Ligula intestinalis. Next base: position 4,311 of record JAYGXS010001173.1, read on the forward strand.
AAAGCTGAAGGCCCACTGATTATCCAAACGCCAAGTACCACCAGCACAAAATCGGCGAATCACGTGTCTGTGTTTTAATACAGTACCTATGTTTGAGCGCAGGAGAGGAATTTGCTTTCTCTTGAAAAAAAAACAGTCATTAGGAAGGGAAGTGGGTTTTGCTTGTCGTATTGTAAATGGGTAGAACTGTTTTTCGAGCTTCTATTTGCCTTTGACTGATAAAAAATAAGTTACTTTTACATTTTCAGTAGTCCGATTCCCTTTTTACGTTAAATTCCGCCCATATAAGCTCAAATTCCCATCACTAGGCATTTGTTGCCTCAGCGACAGGAGTTTGTTGTTGGGGTTGATTCTCTATAGCTGATTAAAGCAACTATAAGGTACCTCTATTTGATATTCATTGATCACGTTCAACACAACGTAATATTAATTTATGCTCGTTAACCAAAAATTAAATATTCAACCACCAATTCCATAGGACAGTCGGGCTGTGGAAATAGATATTTAGGTGGCCCTACAAGATAGTTTTGCCGGTGGATGATTCAAAATGTTTCCTTTCTGTGCACTGCCTATTGGTAGGCCGTGAATATATTGTGCGGTTATCTCGCTGGATCTGAGAAATTTCAACTCAAGGCCAATTTGCCGCCCAAGTCTGAAAAGGGTTGCAAATGGGAATCACCTTCCCACTTGCAACTACATTTCTGTAGCAACTTCAAAGTCAAGTAGTATTTTCATGAATTGTACAATTTCCCAAAACGTATGCTTCGAATGTGCGTCAACTGAAACAATGTTGGCGCAGTAGATGTTATCTGTCTCTAAAAAGGCATGTGTACAAACCCAATCTGGCTTCCCAGATTGGCTGACCATCGGTTCAACATAGATGGTCTCGTAGTTAATGATATAAATTTTCGTGCGAAATGCTGTTTTTCACCAAATCGATTCTCCTGGAAAAGTTGCAGGTAGCGGGAATATAAAAAGTCAACAATTCATGCATTCAATTTTTTGACCCCGCACTCCTGATTTATATACTCCTCATCCCCCTATTGAGAAGATGGGCCTGTTAAGGGCAGTACTTTTAAACATTGTATACATACTATGCACATTATGCATGTGTTTGTACATAAACACGGACAGTCAGCAGCCAACAAGCAGGTCAAAGTTCGTGCGATTAGCACGGTTTTAATAACAGGCATACAGCAAGGCTGAAACAGTCCCGACACACAGGAACAACCATTACATTACTCAGACGATGTAAAAAAACAGGTATCCGAAACGTCAGTCCCTATATAACTCGGCCAATGTCCTTGAACCTTCGTCTTTTTCTTTGGGGGATGACGAAACCGACATAAACAGCTATCCAGTAGACAGTCCTCAGCTACCTCGCCGCTGCCTTTCCCCCCCCCCCTCGCTGCCCTCGTTTCCTCCCCTTCTCGCCTTCTTGTATTCAGCAAGCAGCCTTTTGTGTATTATTCAGTCAGCCCACTCTTCTCCTCACCCGTCCTTGGCCGGCCGGTCGGGTGCACGCCACGCAACGCCATTCCGGCTTTGTTTACTTTCCGTGTAATCTGGTTCGTTATTTTCGGCTATTCCTCTGTGATCTGTGTTTATCCACATTAGGGCTCTGTCCCCCTCCCTCTATTCGCCTGTTGGCGATTCCCTCTTTCTCAGTCTCTGGTGCCTACCAGCCCCCATCGGTGATCTCACCATTTGAAATTATATAATTTCCCAAATTCTATCCAGCCTCCATTTGTCTTTCAACTCAGCTTGTTGGTCGTGGTGGTGTTGGGGTATTTTGGGTAGGAATGCGTCGTGGGGCCGCCTGAGAGCGGCGCGAAGCGTTCCCCTCGGTTTTACGGAAACCTGGTTTTAGAGGATCGGATGGTGGGGGGTATGTCAGGGAGCAAATCAGTTTGCAATAATCCTTCAAAATAAAAAAGTTACGAGGGTAAGTGGTAGGATGTGCCCTGGCCTCGGGCGAGGACACTAAAGTATATATTACTATCATGGCTAACCCCTACTGGACCAACCGTGAGCGCGTGCATGTCGGGTGGTGTCCGCTGACCTCGGGCGAGGTCATTGAGGTACATTTATTGGTTGTACCGCTAACCAAAAGTAGAATAATGGCGAATGATTGACGAAGTTCGTAGATTTTAGGAATGCACCCTATATAAAATTTGTAGGTAAATGGTTATTCCCATAGTTAATTTGAAAAGCCATTTGCTCAATATGCTGACTTAGACGGCTATTGTATATGGTAGCCTTTTGAGGACCTCTCAGCAGATTGTGGAAAATTCAACCCCCTCAAAATGTGTAAGTAGGTGGGTATAATACATAAGTCCCCTTCTGAGAACCCAGTACATACTCTTAGCTCAATCAAAACCTTAAAACTAGGTTACAATAGTCAAATAAAAGTTGATAACTTAAAAGCTGGCAAGTTTTCTGAAGAAGGGCGCAAAAATTTGCATGATTTTTTTTCGAATGTGAGAGGTCATACATTTATCCAGGTTTTTTGAGAATAAAATATTGTTTATATTGTAACTCCAGTAATACCACGCTGCTCAGTCGCCGGCGTCCAAAGCCCTGCGCAGTCACCTAAAGTTTGTATGGTAAAATTATGCTCATGTTCGAAAACTCAGAATAATTAACGAGCTGTTCTGGCATTCGACCAGTCTTCTCCTGTACTTCGTCCTAGTTCACCTGACTGGAGTTCGGTGCGCCTGGAATATCTTATTTATTATTTTTTCTTCCTGTTTATGCCTCCCAGTTTCCAGTATTTCAAGTAGCGCACTCGCCTTTTTACGCCTGATTGATCTACTTAAACAAACGTGCAGTGTAAGTCTATGTTTGATCTTTCGCTTCCCGAAAGCAGCTCCATATCACTGCTTTCTGCCTCACTCGTAGAGCCTTTATCATTCCCCTTCTCGTATTACGAGCGTATTTGCTTGCCGTTTTGCGAGTAGGCCACGTATCCGTTTTGGAAAGATTGATTTGTAGGGCCTCTCTAGATATCTATCCCGTCCGTCCACCTGCTTAACGTGTTTTGTGGTCAAACACTTAATTATTGGCTAGCGAGCGTAAATTTATATGTAATTGTGGCGAAAGTAATCAAAAAATATTCAATTAAATAAGATTAATATGTTTCAATATGCTAAAGTAGAATAAAATTCAATCAACATAAACTTCTGTTGCGCATGATATGAATGTTAATCGGGGGGATTCCACCTTATGTAGGCAGAATTTAACGAAAATGAAAGTTCGTCCTGCTATTGGTGGAATTTAACGAAAAAAAAATTGAAGTTGGGCTGCCGAACGTTGAAAAGTAGTTCTTTTATCATAAGTCGACGGGGTTTTGGGGCCTCTAAAATCAATCCTGCCTCCGTTTTAAACACCTTCACTCCAATGTATCCCTCTTTCCCTCTGCCGCAAACTAGACCTTCTACGGCAAGTGCTGACTGTCGTTTTTTCAAACAAACCAACGTCGGCTGCTACCACCGCTGCTGCTGACGCGGAAGACGGACTCGAGGATGACAGTCTAAGTGATGCCGAAGTGGAGACGGAGGAAATTCCTCCGGACGAAAAGGCCGCCTGGTGGTTTTGCGACATTGCTGGAGGCCCCGCCGTAGCCGGGGACTCCTCTCAAATGGAAACCGACTGTCGTCTGAAGGCTGCTGTTTTGTTGGCGCGGCAGCTCTTCTCAGAAGATTCGCGCGTTGTCGGTTGCACCTATCGACAGTGGTGGTCTGAACACTTCGCCTCCACGCCCTCCAGTCTTCCCAATGGAGTCAGTTTCTCCTGTTTTTACCATGAGGCTTGTGCTTTTTGCTGCCGTTGTTGATAGTAGAACCGTTTTTTGAGTAGGTGCTCGTTGTTAACTAACTCAATCCACACAAGAACAAGGGTCAAATTTTAGCAGATGAGTTAGTAAGCCGGGCTTTTTACTACAAACAACTAACTATTTATTTCATTATAGTAGGCATAACTATCAACAATATGAATATACTTCAATCATCATGACAGGAGGGGAGGGGGAGCAACAATGCATTTTGGGTGATTTGGACTGCAAAAATACCTTTGCACTGACGAGTTACGGTCAGTTATGGACATACGTGTGTTGGTGCAGCGGTCTAGGATGTGCGATCTACTAAAACCACTACAGTAAGATTATTCCGTCTGATAGAAGAAGGCAGTCAAATGTTAATACCAATTTATTTGTACGCAAGGCAAGTTTCCATGAATAGACTGCTTGCTTGCGAGAGATAAAAGCGTCCGTCTGGGAGCCTGTCAGCAGCAGTGTGTTGTGTAAGCATTTTGCCATTGTTCGTGTCAGAACGCCGGAGTGCGTGTGGGGTGTCTGATTGGGCAGGTCAAAGGGCCAGTCAGGGGAACATGAACACAACAAACTATGGGTGAGAAAGCAGGCTGGCCAATGTGCGCTAAGTGCGCGCTGCCTGTACATTTGGCCTTGACCATTCTGAGGTCAAGTCTGGGGCGGCCGTGCTTTCTTGGAGCGTCTGTTAGTTAGCAAGCTTTTTGCGGCCGTTTAGACGCAGGGAAAAGGGAGACACTAGAGCAGCCACTAGGTCAAGCCCGGCGGGCATCGTGAGGACATTGGGACAGCTGCCACAATGGTCAGCTAGACATTCACACACGTCTGCCGGTGCCTGACATTTCGGATTCTCGCTCGAACTTATCATCAGAAAGTGTCACAGGTAAGGGTTAATGAGGGCACCAGGACTGCAGTATTTACGGGAAGCAGTTACCATGCAGCCAAATGCGATTGGACGCGGCCACACCCTTAAGTTACATCGGGCCGAAATTGCCGCAACAGATGGCAGACACGTGGGCTACTTGATTCCCTGGCCTGCAGTCGATTACTAAGCACAATGTTCTCACGGTCCTGTATTCTGTACTGAAATATCGTCAAAGCAGATTAATTAGCTGTGCAGGGAGGATGCGAATGGCCAAAGCTTTCAGGGACATTAGGCCAACTTGCCTCACCTATATTTTTTTCTAGTAGCTGGAATGGATATTCATGTCGTACGGCATGAGTTGACCATCGTGCCGTGAATTCCTATTCCTACCCTTTGTGTTTAGTTTGGCTACAAGGATTAGTAATTGCCAAAGAAGGTATTTACAAGATCTCTTATTCCCCCCGCCGGTCTCTGTTACTTTCAAGGGCACTGGCGTTTTGTCAAGTCGACGCAGTGTCGCCTACCTCGCCAGAGAGCTCACCTCCCTCCTGCCCTTCGAGACAAACCCCGTCTTTCTTCGCGCACAGATCGCCGTAGTGCCCTTCTGGGTGTCAGGTCAGAGGGTGGCTGGAAGAGGTGACCCCGACATCACAGCCAACGTATCGACCGAACTGGCCGCTGCAGAGGGCGAACAATGGCTGGAGACGTGGATGGACTACGTGGATATTGCCCGTGGAAGACTGGCTGAACTGCGGGTAAGATCTTCAAGCTCTGCTCTGATCCTTGCTGTATCCTGCATCTTGGTCACCGTTCCTGTCAGAGGCTGGTTCTCAGAATCCTGAGAGTTTCAGAGGTCCACCTTGTCAGGGAAAAGACCTGATAAACAAATAAGATGAATCTCGAGCTGTCTAAAACTGTTACGATGGTTCCCGGCCGAGCCTATCGCAGTGGCTTAAGTTAATGGGGAAAACCCTTGCTGCTGCGATCTTCAGGCCTGGTTCCGTTCTAAATGTGACCAAAGCTGCGTTATTGCCGTCTAACTACGCCTTGTGTGAGCCTCCAAGGAAGAACACAACAAGAAGAGGGCAAGAGTAGAAGTCCTCGAGATAACCTAGTACAGCATAATTTAGAGCAAGTGAACGCGTATGTACAAGGCTGGACCAATTAAAGGGTGGTCACAAGTAACGCACGACTTCATTGGCTGGGTGATTCATGTATTTGGCGTGTTAGTCTTTCGCTTGGCTGGCAGGTGGGCACGGCGTACCACAATGCAATTTATGTGTGGGCAGACCGGTTGTCTGGCTTGCGTTAGGGTCCTGCGCCGGCCGTACTGTGCACGTCGTCACATGCACTCTGTATGGGTGGACCGGCGGTATCGCGTGGGAACACCTCGTTAGGGCGGCGTGCACTTTCACCTAAGCCGGGCCCTTACAAGTTCTGTGTGGGAAGAGAAAAGGTGAGACGCCAGATGGGAGGAATAGAGTATTCTGTACGGAGCTAATGGTGGATAGGTCGGATGTTGGTTTGCAGTCAAACGAGCGTGCGTCCGCACCCGAGGGGGTGGGGGCGACGTCCAAAGTGGGAGACCGTAGCAGTCGTCACAATGAGGCCCGTGCGAGTCAGCTCTGAAGGTGATTGACCAGACTGGACTGATGTCAGCAGACACTTGTGTACACGTGTTACCAGTCGCGAGAGACAAGAGTTTCAGCGTTGCACGTGGAGGTCGGTCGCTGCTCAGCCTTCGTCCTCAACGCTGCCTCCTTCGCCCCTCTCCCGACACTTGGCCACCCAACTTGTTTGTGGAGCCAATATTCGTGTAAAGAAAATTATACAAATATCATCCAGAAATACCGGATATAGGGTCTTAAACGGCTTCTATGAGCACATGCATAGTGTCGGTTGAGTCTGGATGTGGGCATTCACTGATACTTTGTTTCGTTGCATACGCGATCTTGCGCTTCTGCCTATCAAGCTCATTGAGCGCTTATTTAGGACCGCCGGAATCGTTTTAACCCTTTAACCAAATGATACCTAGTTCCTTTTTTAATAACTACGTCTTTGATAACACAGGTTCAGTAAACAAGAACCCTTTAAAACAGAAAACGTTTAAAAACCTCCCGATTCTGTAAATTGTATTTATGTCATCACCTGGGCCACCACCTTTAGTTATTCTATGGATCCCTAGCCGCTTCAAGAACGAACCTCTCCTGACTGCACGAGTTCCTGCCATCATCACCACTGCTTCAGCTGTTGCAAGGACCCGTTGGCGTAGGTCCTTGGAGAAGTTGGTTGGTTTCCGGTAGACAACCTGAAAGGCTTCATTTGTATCGACAAGAGGTGCGAGAATATAACTCTAGATCGATTTGGTTTCACCTTTACCTAACCAGGCCGATATGTGCTCACGTACTCTCTTTTCTCAGGTTAGATCGGTAAACGCCACTTGAAGTGATTATCCGAATCTTACCTGATTGGCTGTTCATTTTGCGCTATACACCTGTTTCTGCTATTCGATACACGATAATTGTCTTTCCGAAGAAGAAAATGCGATCACTGGAACAAGGACTTTATTTTCCTGACGTTTCGGATTCCGTCGGGGATCCTTAGTCATAGGTAATCGTGAACAAGTCTGAGACATGCATAGATAAGAGGTTTATGTTGATGTTTATTCCCTCAGACCCCCTCCTCCCCCACCATTACCACCATTTCCGTTCCACCCAACCAGCACCAGAAGTCGCATTGACTATGAGTATTTTAAAAACATTATTCAAAAGGATAAATGTAAAGGCTTGTCATAATAACATTTAATTTAATCCGTATGTCTCAGACCTGTTTACGATTACCTATGACTAAGGATTCCCGACGGAATCCGAAACGTCAGGAAAATAATGTCCTTGTTCCAGTGATCGCATCTTCTTCTTCGGAACTGCTGCCTGGAACTCGTATATTCTCCTCTATTGATAATTGTATTTGTTGTGGTTGCGGTGGCCTACGAGTTCGATGCAACAAACCCGACTGTTTTAGTTTGGCTTCCTGCAAAGTGTTAGGCTTTTCTTCGTTAGTCGTCTTTTGTAACTATCAACGGCGATAGTCCATCGTAGGTAACATCACACCTTGTTTATTCTACATAACTGCCTACTTACTTCGTTGTAGTAAGCATGTTTTTATTTTAATACTTTGGTGTTGGCTGCGTTAACCACCGCCTTACCAATGCGAGACAAAGGGATTTTTTAAACCAAATCTTCATCCTCCATCGGCAGTGCGAAGAGCAGTCGCCCTTCGCATCGTCCACACTAGAACTGCCCTCTGCTTCCACAAAGTATTGGCCCGAAGTACAGGCTCTTCTCCAGGAATACTCTGCGCAGACAGCATCCTCCTCCGACAAAGTAAACTCCAGGCTTCCGGCGTCTGTCGTCGAAATGAGCCTCTTTCGGTAAGAATCTTGAGGTTTGGTTACATTCGCCTCAAGATACCTCCGCCATTAGGGCATTTGTAGTATCCGACAGCATGCCTATTAGATGATTTTTGATCTTTCATTCTCGAATTTTGTAGTGCCTCTTGGCAGCGTCTCAGCCGGCAAATTTCGCCTACTAAGTGTCGTATGTCTCTGTGAGGCGAATAGTAGTCAAATGTCATCGTCCTCCGTAAAGAGTTACTTGATAAGGGCACATTGTTCAGTTCATCATCGGGTCTCTCAATGTCCCAACGCGGTTCCTCGCAGGCAGATGAACATTGTAGGTACAGACAAGGGAGACCGGAATGGTCCTTTTTGACCCATTAGTCTTATCAGCCAGTCATACCCAGTCTCGGGAGGTGCACCACCCGACGCTCGAATGCGTGACCTGTTGATCCAACTTTCCGCCTATTGAGCTACGTGCTCGTTGTCCTGCCGGTGTAGGTTGGTATTATAGACATTCTTGGACGGTTTCCGTTCTCAGCCATTATCTATAGCTGGTGGAGATTGCGGAATTTTTCGTTGGTGAACTCAATCTTCCCATTTTGCATTAAGGCTCACGCTCAAACTCCACCAACAGCCACAGCACAGTGGCATAAATACATTACTGGTGAAGGAAAGTGAAGCTGCAATGGCCATATCTGGCTCTCTAGCCGTCGTCAGCCAGTCATACACAACCCCAGTTGGTGCACCACCGAAGGCTCGAACTTGTGACTTGCTGACTGGAAGTCCACCACTCTGGGCGTTGTTCATCAACGAATGAACTTGAACAGATGAGTGATTTTGATTTACATATTAGTCTGAACTAAATATATTAATACACAATTTGCCCAGTTAGGTCTCTCTATCACTAACGTATGAGTTTAAAAAAGAGACCGAGACGGTCATTACTTTTCTTGGACTACATGCTGCAGTTGTGGCGGCGTTCTGTCTATCCGTGCTGCACTCGCTTCTCAGCTTCAACATTGAATGCACAATCAGTATTAAGTTATCATTTTATCGACCTGATGACCGAAACATGTTTACAGCAAAGAATCACACGAATGTATGCCAAAAATTGTGTTTACCATGGTCCTTCAGAACGCAAATACTGTGACTATGCGTAAATTTCACTTTATTTGTACATACTACTCACTATTTTATGGTAACTTATTTATTTTACGTATCTTATATTGACTATATTGACATATTCTTTTCAATAGGGTCCTTAAGGGCATTCAGGTTCAGAACGCATCTTACGATATTAAACTTGATTGAATTAAATCTCAGTGTTTGCCTCATAACCGGTGGTAAGTGTCCCTCTTTTCGCCCCGACAGTCCGCGCCTCTTCCAGGAGATGTTTCTGCCCCTGCTTCATCGGCCACCACCCGGCGTCAGCCTTCCTGCACGCCTGGACGCCGCGCGAGTGCTTCTCCTCCAGGCGGTTGAGCAGCATTTGTGCGTGAAACGGCTGCAGACTAATCGGTTGGCAGGCAGTGTGGCCGCTGGTCATCGGGCCAGGAAGCGGAAGAAGCCTTAGCAGTCCCCGCTGTGTCCTTCTGTATTTAAATAAAAAAAGATTTTGGCTGAATTTCTGCGTCATTTCTACCATACAACCTTGAATTAGTCTTCAAAGCTTGCGGATGTCCGAAGGCTAGCATATATCCCTCTTAACTGTGATACTCGTGGTCGATTTGGGTTGCGAGGGTGCCTTACAGCTAGTAGTAGCGATGGCCGCTTAGTGATAAATCTCACGAAATATTGACCGAAACTGTGAACTACGTGTTCTATTAGAAAGTATTATTTAGGCTGCTTTTTGGCATATTGGTAACAATAGCTTATAAGTGATACCACAACCTTATTAATTGTGCATAACCAAAGATTTATTTCGTGCTTGGTTTTAATACTTCTTGTAGGCGTCGGCTGTATTACCACAAAGTGCAGACATAAACAAACACCGACAATTATAATTACTGTATTCAATATATTGCAGTCGGAGCAGGCTGGCAAGTTGTCTATGCACATGTATTCGACAAAAGGTGACTACACACATTGCCCATCGACTTCCGACGCCTTTATAGATTAAAACATTTCATCAAACCGTGCCAGCAATGCTGTTTCTTATTCTCATTTGATAGTCAATTACGTCTTAAAGTTTTTAAACTTAAAGACGGCTATTATTTCGCTATAATTTTTTCCCAAATCTTGAATAATATCAAGGCCGAAGTGCCGTTTCATTAAAGTCTACAAACCATACTTCGAATGTGGTAAAAACATACATTGGTCTGCCATTTGTAATTACTAGATGTAGACTATATTGCATACCTTCTAGGACACGTTTATAACAAGATGTACGATACTACTTAAATAGACGTTTCAAGGTCTTGAGAACAGATAGTTACAAGGTTCTTTCAAAATAAACTTAACGCCTACGCTAATTATATACACAACTCGAAAATTAGTAGCAAAAAGAATTTTTTCAGCCTGGTTCTGTATAAAGTATATTTGTATATATAGGGATATCGACAATTCATGATAAACGGTACATTCTAAGTTTTCAGCTATTACTTAATGCAGAGTCAAAAAGGAGTACATTGGGCAGCCGATATCTTGACAAGCTTCAAATTTACCAAGATTATGCAGTATGATACTTCAGATAAGAATTTCACATTGCGAATTCTTCCTGATCGAAAACGCGTCTCACCATTGCCGTGAACCTTGAAGATATGTCACTGACTATACAAATGAATGGCTTCTTTAAAGTATTCTTTCTCATTGGCTGATTATGCCGATTTATCAGGCAAGCAGCCTCTGGAGCATTTTTATTACCAATGTTGGACCAGAATAAAATGGCAACAGGGGACAATATACCTAGGTAGGTGTCGGATCGCCAAAATGATCAATCACTCAACAATTTAAAAAATACTGCTTATAGTGAATGTTGTTTTCAATGTATTATAGGTAACAGTTTAATTTTAGTCCTAAAACAACACGCGAACCCCCCCCCCCTTCTGTAATACACGATAGATAGTAAATGTTAAATGGATAGGGAATATTAGAAGAATATAGAAATAATTAAAAATTAGAGCGTATAAAAGAAGAAAATAATCGAAACAATAATTTAAGCAAGCGAATATTTGCGCGCACAAATTTAAATGGCTCAATTGTATAAAATCGGCCACTCTATATCACATATACATCATCGCCAT
>JAYGXS010001174.1:0-15623 GCA_036362985.1 Ligula intestinalis
GGTTGTGGGATAAGCTATTCATTGAGAATGGCGTCCTTTTCTACCGTGACGGCGACCAATATCCCAGACGACTCGTCCTTCCGCTGTCTATGGTTGATGATGTTATTGACCGAATGCACACCGACTTAGGCCATTCGGGCATCCACAAGACTGAGTGGGCTCTCCACCGGCGTTACTACTGGCCCAATCAAAAACGTGACATTCAAGATAGGATTCGTGCATGCGAGTTCTGTCTCAGCTCTAAGTCTCCTGGTCGGTCCTCACGGGCGCCCCTTCAGCCGATTAAGACTGGCTATCCCAATGAGCGGGTAGGCGTTGATCTTGTTGGGCCCCTCACTCCCTCTGATAATGGTAATCAGTTCATCCTTGTCATGGTTGATTTCTTCACCAAGATGGCTGAGGCTGTCCCGTTACCTGATGCCAAAGCCCCGACAGTCGCCCGTGCCATTTTCAACCATTGGGTTTGCCGCTGGGGTGCGCCGGATCAATTGCATTCTGATCGTGGTTCCTCGTTTGAGAATAGCGTCCTCCACGACTTCTGTCGTCTCATGAACATTAAGAAAACTCGGACCACGGCTTATCACCCGCAAGGGAACGGCCAAGTTGAGCGAACCAATCGCACCCTCATAAACCTTTTAAAAGCATTTATCGATCGTCACCCACCGACTACCTGGGAGGAAGTTCTCCCAGCTTGCTTACTGGCTTACCGATCCACGGTAAACACCACTACTCACTACACACCATTCTTTCTCACCTGCGGACGGGAGATGCAGCTCCCTGAAGATTTAGTCCTTCCGTCGGCCGCTAAGATTGAACATGTGGATACGTATGCATCCCGGGTCAGGAAAACCCTGCGCATTGCGTATGAAGAGGCTCGCTTGCATCTGCAAGAAGGACAGCGACATCAGAAAGCGTTTTACGACCGCCTAGCCCATGGGACGCCTTATCAGGAGGGAGATGTTGTATGGGTGCGCAATTACGCGGCCCCCGTAGGGGTACCGGCGAAATTTAACCCCACTTGGGTCGGTCCGTATGACGTCACTCGGGTGTTATCAGATACAACATGCCTCATCCGCCCCCACGACCGGCCGCATGCCGCACCCTTTACGGTTCATTTCAACCGGCTGAAGCCTGGGGCACCAATGGATGGCATCCCCTGTCCGCCATATGAGACCAGTACTCCTCCTGTTGAGGACTACCTTGTGGTACCTGCTGACGGGGGTACTGCGACACCTGAGGTATACGATGGCAAACAACCGGTGGCGGGGGAGGTCGAAATACCCTTCGACGGTGGACCCATCGTTGACCAGGATATTGCCGCTGAGGACAGCGTCCCTTTCGAAGGGGGGGAGCAATGTAGAGGCACGTGGGATAGAAGCACGTGAGTGACGCACCGAATGTTCTGGAAACGCGCCCATTAAGGGGCGCGCGCGCGAATCTTCCCCGTATTTATAGAACGGATCATGGAAATCTATAACTATTATCATGTTTATATTTAATTTAATAATAATAAATAAATAATAGTCACTAAGATAATTGATCACTTCCTTTGTTTTACCTTGTATTACAATGGCCGCTCCCTGGATGACCTTGACGGGCAGGGATAAATAACGAGGCCGACTGAGGACCTGGACACCCAACTTCCAGCGCGCTCCCAACGTCGTTGCGGTTTTTCCCGTCCGGTCAAAGATGCAGCTGCGTTCTTCCCAAAGACAGTACTCCCCTTTAGCTTATCTCTGTACTAGGTTATCCCTGAAGATTATTTTTGTACCTAGGACTTTCAAGACACTCACCTCCGAAAACTGACTTTTCTTTTTGGACTGACTATCATATTGGTCGCTCGGTGGCTCGTCTCGAATACTCGTCCCCGTCCTTTGCCGTCAGCTTCTCATTACAGCGGTAACGACGTACGTACGTATGAGAGAGAGGGTACTAAAACAAGTTCAGGCCAATATGATAAAAAGTAATTGAAGCAATAAGATAAATAAGCATCCAAACTAAAAGTAATGACAAGCGAAGAGGGACAGGGAGATCAAATTATCCAATGCGCAGTGACGTGCTAATGTAGCGGCCGAGCTGACTGGTAGCGGAAGATCGAAGGGATTGGTCGCAGGTGGGTTACTGACCGGGGCAGAATGAACAGTGGCGGGTCGATAGGAGATCGAAAATGGATTTGTCGGTGGGCAATCGATAGGGTAGAGAGTACTCGCAGTGGAAGAGGGCCCTGTCCGTATACTCACCGAAGGGGGCGTGTTCTGAAAGAGGGGGATGGTTTCGTATGCCTCGCTTAATAGGCGAGCGAATTCTAAACCATCGAAATCTTCAATCATTCTTCGTTGACTCTCTTCGTTAGGAATCAATTGCGGAGTAAGTAGAATTTATTAGAATTCTACAATCTTTTGGAAATAGGTATATAACGAAAATGGGGTAGAAAAAAACCGATGGAAGGAGTGTACAAAATAGTTTATCTGAATGTGAAGGAATGCGGAGGGAAAAAAAGGTTTGACTTATCGTAAACGCTGGCGGTACCACTCGTGCGACCAGTCCTGCAATTTGAAAAATCCGCGAGTTAGCCCGCCAAAACACACATGGTTCAGGTGGGGGTGCTACACTAACCCGACCCACTGGGTCCAGGGGTTGTTTGAATGTTTTCAAGGTCGGTCTTTTTTCGGTTTTCGTATTTTTCAGGACCGAGCCGGATCACGCTCCGGATTTGAGGATTGACCACCTTCAATTCACGTGCCGGATCGCTATCGCTTCGCATCACTCCATTTTACTACGGTTCTCATTGTTTACATATCGGTCCATTAAATCTATCTCCATATCTGATCCTTTCATTCTCATTCCTTCTGTGTTTCCCGATGTCTGAGAATAAGAAAGTTTCGTCTGCCCTACACGCTGAGGTTAATCGTCTTTTAGAAGAAATATCTATTCTATCTGCTGAGAGTCGACGTCCTCCTTTGTTATCAGTTCACGCGTAGGATTCGTCAAGGCCACAGGTAGTACGAAATACTACATTGACGCCCAACGGCTTATCAAGTGTTGCCCCACCCCATCCATCGTGCACGCACGTTTCCCACAAGCACCCGTTCCCTCCCACCTCATACCCCGACCCGTGTTTTGCCCCGTCTGCCTTCCAACCTGGTCAGGACATCGATGTTTGGCTGGCTAAACTCGACCTCTTCTTGGCTGACGTCTCCCCCTCTGAGCATACTCGTTATTTACTTGCCCTTCTTTCCTCCGAGGCTCTTTCCCTTGTCCTAAAGAATGACATTACGGTTAAAACTGATTTTGCTTATGCTCGTAGACGTTTAGCTTCTATTTTCGTCAAAGCCCTCTCCGCTTCCGCCGCTGGCGATCACTTTTCTCGCCTCAGGCAGGACCCCCAACAGTCGGCAGAGGATTTCGCCCACGAGCTTGAGCGGTTGGCCTCCCTGGCCTATTAATCTGCATCACCCGATGAACGCGGCGAAATAATTCTCGACCGCTTCATCGTCGGTTTGAATGACCGCACCCTCAAGCACCATCTAGCCATCAGACGCCCTAAAGATCTCCGCTCTGCCCTTGTTCAGTGCGATCGTTTTAACCAAGTCATTGGTCAGGATTTGTCTCCACCTTTTACCCCCACCCACCCTCCCCGCCGGTTCCTTCGGCACAACCGCCTCTCTCCCAGCCGCCTATTTCTGCCCAAAATAATCGCCGTCGACCACTACCTGTCCGCTTCCCCAATCACCATTCTGGGTGTGAGTACTGTGACGCCTTCGGCCCTCGTGCTAGTCACTGCGGCCACAATCCCCCATGTGAGTCCCTTCCTTTTAACTCTTTTTCTGCTGTTGACGTTCTGTACCCACCCGCGTTTACTATAGAATTTTTTTGTCTGACTTTCGTATCCAAGCCTTAGTTGACACAGGGGCTAATGTTTCCATAGCTTCTTTGTCTAAACTCCCCCATTATGTTCGCAATCTTGTTCACCTTCTTCCCGTTACTCATAACTTAAGGGCCGCTAACGGTACAGCCATACACATATCAGGCTCCCTTACCCTTGACTTTGCTATCAACCATGCACGTGTTACTCACACATTTCTCATTGTCCCGGACAGTTCTTGGCCCCTCGTCCTTGGTCTCGATTTTCTCTCTGATCACGACTG
Organism: Ligula intestinalis; assembly: GCA_036362985.1. Lineage (NCBI taxonomy): Eukaryota > Metazoa > Platyhelminthes > Cestoda > Diphyllobothriidea > Diphyllobothriidae > Ligula > Ligula intestinalis. The sequence continues at coordinate 4,149 of JAYGXS010001174.1, forward strand.
CGTAATTCACATCCGTGAGCGCTAAGTAACTCTTGGCCCCACGTCTGTTAAGACTTCGCCACCTGACCCCGATTTTAAACTCGACCTCGTTTACAACTCTGTTATGTCGGCCGCCGCCCTCGAACCCATTGATTTAGATTCAGTTTTACCCGCTCTTCCTTCAGTCGGTGAAGCTGCTTATTCGCAGCTTAAGGACATCCTCACCTCCTTCCCTGGTCTCTTTACTTGGTCCCCTTCCACGTTAGGACGCACACAGCTTATCCGACATACTATAGATACTGGGGACGCCAAACCTATTTGGCAACCGCCCACACGTATCCCCGTCAAGTATCGAGCTAAAGTCGACAAAATTCTCGACGAACTCCAACGATGCGACGTCACCCGTCCTTCGTCCTCACCTTGGGCATCCCCTATTGCCATTGTTCCTAAGAAAGACGGCTTTCTCAGACTCTGCATCGACTACCCCCGTTTAAACGCAGTCACTGTACGGGACTCGTTTCCCCTCCCTCGTCTCGACGACACTCTTGACACCTTAGGCAACGCATCCTGGTTCTCCACCCTTGATCTTAAGTCCGGCTATTGGCAGGTTGAAGTCGATTCGAAGGACCGTCATAAAATGGCCTTCATCGTACCACAAGGCCTCTTTGAGTTTCAAACCCTTCCGTTCTGCCTTTGTTATGCCGCCGCAACCTTCCAACGCCTCATGTATAAGGTTTTACACCATCTCATCCTCACTAAATGCCTGGTTTACATCGATGACGTTATTGTCTTCGGGAATTCCATTGCACATCACAATGAGAACCTCTCAGCCACCCTTGCCGCCCTCCGTGCCACCGGCCTAACCCTTAACCCTTCTAAATGCGTTTTCCGTCGACAGGAGGTGCAATTCTTAGGACACAAATTATCACCCGGCCGTTTAGCTGCCCTTCCCGAACGCCTACATGAGATCCGTTGTTGGCCTACCCCTACCAACCTCACCAAACTCCGTAGTTTCATCGGCTTAGCCTCTTATTACCGCCGATTCATCAAAGGCTTCGTCCACATAGCTTTCCCTCTCCATAAACTGACGGCGAAAGACCAACCTTTCAAGTGGACTACAGAGTGTAATAAAGCCTTAAACGACCTCAAAGCTGCCCTTTTTTCGGCTCCTCTCCTTGCCCTCCCTAACCTCGAGGCTGGGGCTCCCCCTTTCATCCTCGATACTGACGCTAGCAATGTTGCTATTGGTGCTGTCCTCTTTCAGGCGGATAAAGACGGACTAGAACACCCAATATGCTTCGCTAGCAAAACCCTATCCAGTAGCCAGCGCAATTACAGTGTATTTGAACGTGAATTACTGGCGATAATTACCTTAATTCGCCAGTTTAAACACCTCCTCTTAGGCCAACGCTTCATCCTTCGTACCGACCATAAGGCTTTAACATGGCTTCATTCTCTCAAAGATCCCATGAACCAACTTGCTCGGTGGCAAGAGTCCCTTCAGGATTTTGACTATAAATGCGAGTTTCGCCCAGGTCGTCAGCACGGCAATGCAGACGCACTCTCCCGTCTGACGGGCCACCCATCCCCCAGCGAGGGCAAACACTCCCTCAGCGTAAATGTGGTTAACATTTCTGAACCCGCCCGCCATACGTGGTCCGAGGCCCAGAAATCCGACCCCGATACCGCTCTCGTTGACCATCACCTTTCCCATGGCCTCCCCCGGCCGTCGGAATGCCTCATGCGAGGCCATAGCCAACGCGCCCGCCTTCTTCGTAACCACTGGCCTAACCTCCTTGTCACGAATGATATCCTATTCTGGCGCAATCCAGACACGCACCACTTGCGGGCAGTGGTGCCCGGCTCCCTAAGTACACCGGTCCTCGATAGCCTGCACGTGGAGCTGGGACACTGCGGCCAATTCAAAACCGAGTCAGCAGTCCGTGCCCGTTTCTGGTGGCCACAACTCCGCTCGGATGTCCACCACTACTGCCAGTCCTGCCTTCTTTAAATCCCCTGTCCACGCTCCGTGTGCCCCAATGGAACCTATAAATACAGGCTTCCCTGGCGAACGCGTCGGACTAGACATCATAGACCGACTCCCTATCACCTACCGTGGCTGCGAGTATGTCCTGGTCATGGTTGATTACTTTACAAAGTGGGTCGAGGCCGTTCCCCTCCTACATCAAGACGCCTCTACCATCGCTAACGTCATAAGCCGAACCTGGATCAGCCGTTGGGGCACCCCCTTATCGTTCCACTCCGACTGCGGACGCAACTTCGAGTCCCAACTCTTCCATGATGTCTGCGAGATCCTTGCGGTAAAAAAAACCATACCACACCCTATCACCCAGAAGGTAACGGTCTTGTCGAGCGGACCAACAGGACAATCAACAATCTCCTTCTGGCCTTCTGCGAGGAGGATCACCGTCACGATTGGGACCTGTACCTCCCCATCTGCCTCATGGCCTATAGAGCCTCCACCCATTCCTCTACCGGCTTCACTCCACATTATCTCTGGACCGGTCGCGATTTTCGCTTACCCGCCGATTTATCCTTCCTGTTTCCCGCTCCCACTGACACTACAGTCCACGACTTTGCCACGCATCTCCGCGAGACCATTCGTGCGGCCCACAACGCCGCCCGCAAAACTCTTGGAGCCGCCGCCACCCGCCAGAAGGAGTACTTCGACCGCCACACATCTGGGAATCCGTTTCACGTCAGTGACCTGGTGATGCATGCGATTCCCTCCCGTTTTATTTCTTCCAAATTTCATTACCCTTGTCAAGGCCCACCACCTATATACTCCGCGATACTTCACACCCCGAGTCTCCCTCGTTCACCGCCCATTTCTCCAAACTCAAACCTTACCACGGCTAACCCCCTACCTGCACCTCCGACACACTCCCCATTCTCCCCGAAGGGCTGCTCCCTCCCGCTACCATTAACATCTCTGTCCCTTCCCCTACCTGCACCACTCTCGACACTCCTCTTGACCACCCCTCGACACTCTAGACATCATACCAGATGACCTGTTACCCCCCGTCGCCATCCAAGTGGAAGTCCCTTCCCCCACTACACCCACCAGCACTGAGGACAGTGCACCACTTTGAAGGGGGGGGGGGGCTATGTAACGGGCCAACCCGACCCACTGGGTCTAGGGGTTGTTTGAATGTTTTCAAGGTCGGTATTTTTTCGGTTTTCGTATTTTTCAGGACCGAGCCGGATCACGCTCCGGATTTGAGGATTAACCACCTTCAATTCACGTGCCGGATCGCTATCGCTTCGCATCACTCCATTTTACTACGGTTCTCATTGTTTACATATCGATCCATTAAATCCATCTCCATATCTGATCCTTTCATTCTCATTCCTTCTGTGTGTCCCGATGTCTGAGAATAAGAAAGTTTCGTCTGCCTTACACGCTGAGGTAAATCGTATTTTAGAAGAAATATCTATTCTATCTGCTGAGAGTCGACGTCCTCCTTTGTTATCAGTTCACACGTAGGATTCGTCAAGGCCACAGGTAGTACGAAATACTACATTGGCGCCCAACTGCTTACCAAGTGTTGTCCCCACCCCATCCATCGTGTACGCACGTTTCCCACAAGCACCCCGTTACCTCCCACCTCCTACCCCGACCCGTGTTGCGCCCCGTCTGCCTTCCAACCCGGTCAGGACATCGATGTTTGGCTGGCTAAACTAAACCTCTTCTTGGCTGAAGTCTCCCCCTCTGAGCATACTCGTTATATACTTGCCCTTCTTTCCTCCGAGGCTCTTCCCCTTGTCCTAAAGAATGGCATTACGGTTAAAACTGATTTTGCTTATGCTCGTAGACGTTTAGCTTCTTTGTTCTTCAAAACCCTCTCCACTTCCGCCGCTGGCGATCACTTTTAACGCCTCAGGCAGGGCCCCCAACAGTCGGCAGAGGATTTCGCCCACGAGTTTGAGCGGTTGGCCTCCTTGGCCTATTAATCTGCATCACCCGATGAACGCGGCGAAATAATTCTCGACCGCTTCATCGTCGGTTTGAATGACCGCACCCTCAAGCACCATCTAGCCATCAGACGCCCTAAAGATCTCCGCTCTGCCCTTGTTCAGTGCAATCGTTTTAACCAAGTCATTGGTCAGGATTTGTCTCCACCTTTTACCCCCACCCACCCTCGCCCGCTGGTTCCTTCGGCACAACCACCTTTCTCCCAGCCGCCTATTTCTGCCAAAAATAATCGCCGTCGACCACTACCTGTCCGCTTCCCCAATCACCATTCTGGGTGTGAGTACTGTGACGCCTTCGGCCCTCGAGCTAGTCACTGCGGCCACAATCCCCCATGTGAGTCCCTTCCTTTTAACTCTTTTTCTGCTGTTGACGTTCTGTACCCACCCGAGTTTACTATAGATATTTTTTTGTCTGACTCTCGTATCCAAGCCTTAGTTGACACAGGGGCTAATGTTTCCCTAGCTTCTTTGTCTAGACTCCCCCATTATGTTCGCAATCTCGTTCACCCCCTTCCCGTTACTCATAACTTAAGGGCCGCTAACGGTACACCCATACACATATCAGGCTCCCTTACCCTTGACTTTGCTATCGACCATGCACGTGTTACTCACACATTTCTCATTGTCCCGGACAGTTCTTGGCCCCTCGTCCTTGGTCTCGATTTTCTTTCTGATCACGACTGCGTAATACACATCCGTGAGCACTAAGTAACTCTTGGCCCCACGTCTGTTAAGACTTCGCCACCTGACCCCGATTTTGATCTCGACCTCGTTTACAACTCTGCTATGTCGGCCGCCGCCCTCAAACCCATTGATTTAGATTCAGTTTTACCTGCTCTTCCGTCAGTCGGTGAAGCTGCTTATTCGCAGCTTAAGGACATCCTCACCTCCTTCCCTGGTCTCTTTACTTGGTCCCCTTCCACGTTAGGACGCACACAGCTTATCCGACATACTACAGAAACTGGGGATGCCAAACCTATTTGGCAACCGCCCACTTGTATCCCCGTCAAGTATCGAGCTAAAGTCGACAAAATTCTTGACGAACTCCAACGATGCGACGTCATCCGTCCTTCGTCCTCACCTTGGGCATCCCCTATTTCCATTGTTCCTTAGAAAGACAGCTCCCTCAGACTCTGCATCGACTACCGCCGTTTAAACGCAGTCACTGTACGGGACTCGTTTCCCCTCCCTCGTCTCGATGACACTCTTGACACCTTAGGCAACGCATCCTGGTTCTCCACCCTTGATTTTCAGTCCGGCTTTTGGCAGGTTGAAGTCGATTCGAAGGACCGTCATAAAATGGCCTTCGTCGTACAACAAGGCCTCTTTGAGTTTCAAACCCTTCCGTTCTGCCTTTGTTATGCCGCCGCAACCTTCCAACGCCTCATGTATCAGGTTTTACACCATCTCATCCTCACTAAATGCCTGGTTTACATCGATGACGTTATTGTCTTCGGGAATTCCATTGCACATCACAATGAGAACCTCTCAGCCACCCTTGCCGCCCTCTGTGCCGCCGGCCTAACCCTTAACCCTTCTAAATGCGTTTTCCGTCGACAGGAGGTGCAATTCTTAGGACGTTTTGGGGTCAACAGAATGGCCCGAGTCTAACAGATGTTCAGTAATTTAGGACCAGGGAATTTTGTTTTCTTGTTTCATTAGCCAGCTAGGTAAATGTTTTTTAGCTCTGGTGGCCAATTGCCTCTGCGTTCGCCCTATGTACTTGCATCCGCAAGTACATGTTAATTCATAAATGCAGTTTGAAGTGGCGTGCAACGGCATGGCATCCTTCGTATGAGGAACTGGTAAAGGCTTTGTCGGATTGCAAATTATCAGATCAGCAGCATAGTACGTCCTTCCAATGGCATTGAGAAGGCGTCTTTTGATGTTGTTTAGTATGTTGTCGCCCTTAAATGGTAAGGAAATAAAGACGGGCTTTTTTGGTGCTAATTGTTGAGTCAATTAAGGTCTAAGAGGTTTATTGCATTTGTCTATAAATTGACTTGGATATCCTTGCTTCATAAGGGTGCGTTTAAGGTTGGTTAATTCATTTTCCAATTTATCCGTAGAACAGATCATTCTGGCCCTCTGGAAAAGAGTATATACCAAGTTACGTTTCCATTGAATGGGAACAAAACTCAGATAATGTAAATACTGTCCTTTCCAGGTGTTTTTATGGAAGACCGTCCGTGTAATGGAACCATCTTTCTGTCTGGATAAGTTAACGTCGAGAAAGGAAAGATGGTTATCTTGTTCCTGTTCCATGGTAAATTTTATCTTAGGATGCAGACTGTTCATTGTAGACAACAATCCAACGGCTTCCTTTGGATTGTACAAAATTGCAAATGTATCACCTACATTTCGTCTGTATAGTGGGTCATTGTTCAATTGAGCAGATACTTTGTCTTCTAAATGGCCATAAATATGTCGGCAAAGGTAGGTCCTAGTGGGCTTCCCATCGCGACTCCGTCAATTTTTCGGTATAATTGTCCATTGAATAAGAATCGGACATTCTTTGTGCATAATTGTAGTAAGTTTCGCAATATTTCAGGGGCCAGACGGGTATCCGAGGAATAAGTGCAAATGATATCAATAGTTTCTTCAAGGGAACGTTGGTAAATAATGACTCAACGTCCAATGATATCATGTGTTTGTCGGAAATATTTTGGTGTCCAATTTCGTCGACAAAATGGAAACTATCTTTTAATGTGTAAGAAGAAAACATTTTGCGAATTGGTTCTAATTCTTTCACAAGCCATTGTGCTAGTCTATGAAATGGTGAATTTGGCATGGATAGAATTGGCCGTAAAGGAATATCCTTTTTATGTGTTTTTGGTAAACCATATAGTCGTGGGATATATGAACCCCTGGGTTTTAGGGACAGAGCTGTTTTGGAATCCATTAGTTTATTATTTAACAGAAGCTTGATCATTTTCCAAGCGGAGTCTTCCAATGCCTTGGTGTCATCTTTACCTTCTGCGTCTAGACGAAATTTACTGGAATCTTTTAAAATGGCTTCCATTTTCTTAACATAATCATTGCGATTGAGGATAACTACACCATGACCTTTGTCAGGTTTAAAAATAACTATTTCCTTATGCCTTTTTAATGCGGATAAAGCAATTGTATGTTCTTTAGTTATGGGAGAGCGTTGTGTTATTGGAGCTCTACGGTATTGGTGTGCGATGTCCACGAATTTTGCTTTCATCCTCATGCAGAGGATGCCATGCCGTTGCACGCCACTTCAAACTGCATTTATGAATTTACATGTACTTGCGGATGCAAGTACATAGGGCGAACGCAGAGGCAATTGGCCACCAGAGCTAAGGAACATTTACCTAGCTGGCTAATGAAACAAGAAAACAAAATTCCCTGGTCCTAAATTACTGAACATCTGTTAGACTCGGGCCATTCTGTTGACCCCAAAACGTCCTTCCGAGTACTTGTTCGAGCACGATCAACTCGCACTTAACGCAACCTGGAGGCAGCCTACATACGGCGGGTCAACCCGACCTATGTAAACAGTTAAAGCATGTAGTGAACCTAACTTTGCCTTGGTAACATTGGCTCCCTGTTTATACATTTTTCCTCCTAAGTTGTTACCTCAAGTGTTTTTTCCTGTTATTTTTGCTGACCATAGCGTTTGAACTTCTCATGTTATTGATTAGCCACTTGGCCACTCCTTATGAACTTGTGTGTAGATCGATTTTTCTGTACGAATTCATTGTGTATCTTCTCTTTGTGATTCATGTTGAGTAATGAGAGGCGGCAACTGACGAGCTCTCTCGAAATGATATGGATCCAATAAATAATTTTGCTGCTTTTGCCATATTTAGATCTCGAATATCTTGTGACAGCCACTTTTCTGTAAGCGTACCAATACTGCGGATTTCTTCGTCAACGGCGTTCCAAGATTTTGGTGACCAGTTTATACAAAATGGCTAACCAAATGCCTTCATAAGCTGATACTTACGCGCTCGCCCTCCGAAGATCAAAACAAATTTAATCCGTACGATAGAGCATGCGGTGCCATACATCAAAAATGCGTCAGAAGCGACCGAAACTAGCCGTCGAAATTGCATACCATTCGAAGGCTACCATGCACAGTGTGTTATGAGAATCAAGAGCCGATTGACGCCTAGTTAGCAGTCAGGCGTAGTTTATCGCATAGTTGGCATTAATGTTCCGCGAAACTACACAGAATGGAAAAGAAATACGCTTGGCACGCTCTTAGACAAATATATGGTGGCTGCAAGACAGTGTGACGCATTATTGTAAGTGGTTGCCCACACCTACGAGACGGGTCACAGGTTTAAATTTGCAGCTGCGAAGAAAATCGTCAACAGCAGCGACAAAATAGGCCAAGAATTGATTGAAGTCTATTGAAGTCAATCGATTTCATCGACCTGGCGCTGGCATGCATTGTCCTGTGCAGGCATCTCCGGACTGACGTTATCGGTGGTTCATTGGCCATTGCCCCTATAAATATATCTTATTTTTCGTTGAAATGTCATCTCTGACGATGGACTCCAGTAAAAATTTGAAAGCTCACACGAATAAATGTATACCCCTTCTTCTTCTTTTTCTTCTTCTTCTTCTTCTTCTTCTTCTTCTTCTGCTTCTTTTTCTTCTTCTTCTTCTTCTTCTTCGTCTTCTTCTTCTTTCTACTTCTTCTTCTTCTCCTTCTTCTTCGTCTTTTTCTTCTTCTTCTTCTTCTTCTTCTTAATCTTCTTCTTCTTCTTTTTCTTCTTCTTCGTTTTTAATGTGCAGTTCTAACCTTCACCCCATCCTGCGATTAAGACACTTCAATGTACTGCAGTTTTCAAATAAAAATAGCAAGAATACAATATGCAGGCTTCTAGTGGCCATGGTACTCCAGATGCTGACAAACAAAACCATTGCGCTGTAGCAACGTTGTACTGGGGTATGCAGACAACCATGAGCCTGGAATTTCACGAATTAGTATCCCAATAAGCAACAGTGCTGCAGTTCAGGTTACACATTAGGCAGAAGGTCTGTATTACCAGCCATGAGGAATAGCAGAAGAGATGGCGAATAAGTGAGAATAGGTGTTGGAGACACAAGTTAATCCAAGTCTAGGGCTAAGGTTGCAGCCATGGTGTTTCGCTCCTGATTGACACAAATGTCTGTCATGTACGGACAACGCTATCATCCAGTTTAGATGTGAGTGTAGGAGTAGCTCAAAATTCTCTTGCTAACTGAGTTTGGAATACAGTCAGTTCCCGAAAAGTGCGAGTGTTGTAGACGAACAATGTGCTTACGAATTAGTTGTGCGGAGAAATCAATTGTACTGTTTACATTGACGAAGTATACCTGAAACGGTGAAACCAGTTCGGTTTTTGCCTTAAAATGTTTCGCAAAGAATGCATAAAATAACTCAGCCCTGTCAAACTCATCAAGAACAAAGTTTATTTTATCTTCATTGTGTAATGTGTGGATTTCAGGACTTCGTTAAGCGGAGGACCGACGGCGGAAGAGTTGGGCAGCAGATTTTGCCGAATTAAACTCTCTGAGTGCGCAAGATTTCGCCTGTTTGGCACGTGCAAGATAAATCTTAGAAGCTTATTCAAAAATCTCTGCGATGCTTAGGTGCACAGATAATAAACTAGTAAATTATTATTTCAAATGCCTTTTCAATTAATTTAATTTTAGCAAACGAAATGAAGGAAAAGTGGAATCTGATGTATAGGGCTTAGCATTTTTATTGGCACAAATTCCAAGATGCTACTTGAAAACGCCGATATGGCGTCACAGAGACTGGTAACATTGTTCGTGGATGAGAGCTTCTGCAAGTCTTGTGAGGCCACAAAATTGTTATTTAAGTAAATACTTGGAAGGCCAAAAGCATGGTAGGTACTAACGGTGCTTGACTTTTTCGTTGAGGCAAGCGACTTTAATTTATCTTATTATGTACAGGCATTTCACTTTTATTAACGAAGAATTAAACCTGTTATCATTAACGCTGAAAATAAATTTTGATGGGTGGGTCCATTTTCACAAGGCCTTAAAAGGAAACCTTACCAAATCAACCGGAGGTATCCATCTACACTTATGCCATGGTCCCTCGCCACTCATTTATGAATTTCGTCAGCTGTTTTCTCATCAAATTCTATAATTTATTTTGTTTTGCATTCTTGAAGCCTTTATGGGTCTGCGCTAGGTAACACCGCTATAGGCTCACTGATAATTTAACCATAAACTGTGCTTAATCAATGTAAAGTATTTCTTACGTGATTTGCTCAACAACTTATTTCACTGCTGTACATGTGGTAAACAGATGCAAACAGAAGTATCGCATTATCAGAAACTTCCAGTTTCTGGACCTTAGCGTCATCTGGGTAACTAATGATGTCACAGCGTTGATTTCAATTTATAACCAATTTGAAAGACAAGATACCCATGCACTGACTGCGCATTGTGGTTTGCCTATCTCATTTTCGAAGATTTAACCTTTTAATTTTGAAACAGGTCAGCCCAAGGTCTTTAGGCTGCTAGTACATACCTTCTCTGCCAGCACAATCCCTAGATTCCCCTGTCCAACGTCTGGGAGAATCTGGGGTGAAGACATTTACTGAAGATCGAAAGTTACTGTTCACAATTTTCAAAATCTACTTTTTTATCAATAAATTGTGCATAACTATTATTTTACGCATTGACCTTTGACGAAACATTCAATTGGGGGGGGGGGGGGGAAAGGGGGTTTAAAATGAGAACAAATAGGCATTCCGCCGTGAAAACATTTTTCTGGGGCGGGGGAATAGGGTTAAAATATCCGTCCTAATCCCCGTCTAATCTGGTGACGGGGATTTCAACCCATATTTTCCGTATTCCTGCGGAAAAACTGTTCGTGGCAGGACGTTCCATGTTTCTCGTTGTATTCCCAAATCGATGGTTCTTTTAAAGGTCAAAATGAAGAAGAAAAAGAATAATGCTATATTAAGGATTTTAAAACCCAGTCCTTTTAGCAAAAATGGCTTCCTTTCACAGAGGGTAAATTATAAGGTAAATAACGGGTCATGTTAAAAGATCAAAGCTAAAAGGTCATGTAATACGCACAATTTAAGTCTTACACGATATCCACAAGAACAATGGACACATATTGGCTTTTAACTTCTCAATTTCCGCTTCTTCCCAGGTGACGTAGCGTGCTAGGAATGGGAGTGCCGAGTGCTGATATGCTGATGTGCGGCAAGACATATGACGGAAACCTCGACGTATGGGGCGGGAAGACTTCACAGTCATTAGTTCAGAGTGTAATGGGTGAGTGACCTCATTAAGTGTACGATCAACAAATTGCTTGACCGTTTTAAAGTAGCGCTGTATTATAATGTCAGCTAAAAAGCATAGGCAATACCGACAGCTGAAGAAAACATTCGGAGGCTACATTTCAAAATGAATAAGTCATTTTTAAGTTAGGCTGGAAAAATGACCGGAGAGCAGTAAAGAATAAGGCGGAGAATGTTGGCATCTACAAAACGC
>JAYGXS010001175.1:2938-15620 GCA_036362985.1 Ligula intestinalis
CTCGTTATTGAAAGCGCTTCGGCTATTTCTGGGAGTACCTTGTCAAAGGTTGTACGAGGCGGCTTGCATAAGTTAACCTGATTACACCCGTTAGAGTATATCTTAGCGACTTGGCCTTCAGGGTGTGAGCTGATGGTGAAGTCGGTAGAGCGTTTGACATTATAAAATGAGGGCCTTGGGTTCAAATCCAGCCGTCGGCCAACATTTTCTTTCAGCTAGCAGAGATGGATCATGCACGTTAGCGTTACCCATGCTTTTGGAAACTATATTAGAGTGCATTAATTTAAAGTCTGCAATCAACCGGCCGTGCTAATATAGCTAGCGAAAAGATTTGCTTGTGCAATTAATTTCAACAGTCAAAATTTGTAATGTGAATGACTCAGCCTTTGTTGTAAGGAGTTCTTTGCACTGTAACAATCAGATTCAGAAGCAGCGATGTTGTTCTTAGGAGCGAGTGAACTTCCAGACTTGTGCTGATCGTAGGGATAACTTCCAGAGCGTGGTATAATCCGCGGTCCAGTTAGATTGTTCAAGCGAAGGATTCGTCCCACTCAGAAAGGATATTTCCAAAGGGCAGATAATACGCAGTCCAGTTAGATTGTAAAAGCGAAGGATTTGTCTCACTCAGAAAGGATATTTCCAAAGGGGAGATAATACACAGTTCCTATGTCAGTTTTTATAGCCAGATGTGTCTTCTACACTAAGGTAGACACTAAAAACCTCGTGAGTGCAAAGAGCTAAAATTAGAAACCAATTTCAAATTTCCCGCAGCGAAGGTCAAGTTTTGACTTGAGAAAGGAGAGGATACCGAAAGGGACCAGAAAAGATGGTCCGTTCAGTTCCGGTATCGGCCGCTGTGCGTAGAGAGGCCTTCAGCTAGTGGTCAAACCACTGGAACATCCCGTTGGCAGTTGGACGTTTAGATGTAGTAAATATGCAAGGACAGCTTAAAAAAGACAGGCGAGACCGGAAAAGGCCTCCTACGATCTAACCTCCCTGATAGTTGATCATGAAGCCATTTGGGGCGGTATTACAGTGATAAACGGCAGCCTCTGATGCTATATGATTTCGCCAACGACAAGAAGCGTTTCCAACCCTCATGCATTCTCATCAACTGTCCTGTCTCATTGCACTACAATCAATCCTATCAACCAACCTCCTTTATTCTGTGGAAGCAGTTTTTTTCTTCTACGTTTTGTTTTCTTAAGCGCGGGTCCGCTAAACTCTGCCCCCACTTCAATGGTAGGAGTTTTTTCACTGCTTCCTCCTTAGTTCACCATGCGTTTCAGGGAGTGTTGACTATTATTTTTAAATGACCATATGTTGGTGAATATGAATTTATCTGCCTCCATTACTAAACGCTTCCTCTGCCTATATGGTTGCTCACGGAGAGCAGCATTTATCAATTTGTATATATTTTTACACAGTTCTAAGTTTGCAATGACGAAGCCCTCCGGGCCTTAAATATAAAATTTCTTAATTTATTTAAAAATTTCTCAGTGTGATTAGTGGTGATAAATAAATTATAGTGTTTTATTTATAGTGTTTTATTTAAGGCCCCGAGTATCTCATCATTTATAAAGCTCAGTAATGTGGTAAAAATAAATGTGAGGTGGAAAATTGCTGCTATGGACGAGCAACTACATGAACAGCAACGGTTTGTAATATGGTGAGCAGATAATTTCACAGCCGCCGACTTATAGTGCTGTTTGAACAATAGTCAACAACCTTTAGAAAATATGGTGAACTAAGAAAGAAGTAGTGAAATTAACTGTCACCATGAAAACTAGGACAGATTTCAGTGAACCTCACTTCAAAAAAAGATAAAAGTAGGAGCACAAAACCGTTACTACAAAAATTAATCGGTTGATTGATAGGATTTTGCAACAATGTGCGATAGGGTCGTGGTTTATGATGAGGTCACATGAGGATTAGAAACGCTCCTTGTCGCGGGAGAAATCCTGTAAGGGCAAAACCGACCGACTGCTTGCAAGATCAACCATCAAGGATGTAAAACAGGAGAAAAGCACAATAGAATCGAAACAAAGATTGGACAGTAGAGTTCAGGGGATCATCACTGAAATGCCGGAGATGAGTCAACCGGTAGACTGGCGAACACAGGATAGCCCCCCACAATTGTCAACAGGGACCGCAAAGACCATCCTAAGTGTTGCAAAACGGATAAAAGTTGTTAAAATTTGGCAATGGTGGTTGAGAAATGTAGAGACGAAACCAGCTGCGAGGGTTGATCCGGCAGGTGGATGATATGAAAATATTTGTAAACCAATTTAAGAACAAGGGAACCGCCTCGATGTCCAACAGTTGCCTGTTTTGGAAGGAAACTGCCAATAAGGACTATTTATCTACCGATGGTAGAGAGAGCGCCAATTATAGCAACCCAACAACTGGTAAATGCCCTTACTTCGGTGTAAGTCCCGACATTAGGCAGATGGGTGGCCTCCGGCCACCTGGTGAGTCGATACACGAAAGTAAGGAGGTAGGAACAGCAATTAAATAGAGGCAGAAGATCGACGATTTAGAGGTAAACGTACTGAATGCTGCAACAGGGCCAGGGAAGGTGGCATGTTGAATGTATTAGTAAAAGAGTTCATGAAAATGTTTTAGTGTCTCCAATTTGCTTCCTGACAGGTTGTCAGTGTTATAATGATAACTTACTGACGTCTCTTTGAGTTGTAACGGTGACATCTGATGTGTGTCACGATTGAATTACGCCCTTTCGAATCCCAAAAGAAGAACACAATTGAAAGGGCGCGACTTTTGGATCCACCAAGAGGCGGGTTTTATTGTGTGCAAAACACGGAGGAATTGTCTCGGGTGGCTCTTGCCTCGCTTTTCTCACTATCCGGTGGAGCTGCAACCGTTTGCGTCCCCTTCGACCCGAGCCCGGCATTGGGAGCGGACTGGTGTCGTCACGCGTCCGTTGTTGCAACCCTCTGTCAGGGATGGCAGTGGCTTATACGAGATTGTCTGCGCGTTCTCTTGTGGTCAGGTTGGCCGCATTATGACAACGTCACGCGACCAGTTGACCCTCGGGTTTTGTGCCATGCGTAGACTCTTGTGCGTGCGTGCATGCATGCGGTCTAAGGTCATCTCACGTGGCCTGACTAGGGAAGGCTATTGGACAAAGGAATCATTGTGGCGTCAGGCTCGACGCTTTAGGAGAGCCAACAAGGTTGGTAGTCTATGGTCAGGCTACCATCCTAACAGTCAGTAATTGCATCCTCCATAAAGTTGTCGCATAAAATAACACAAGAAGTTGCAGTTGAATTCAAAGGAGGGCTGAGGACAATTGATTGAAGGCAGCCATGTCAAAAGTCGAGAACTGATCTCCTGTCACGGATAATCAGTGTACAATTTGCAGTGTGAGATTCGCGTGGTAATTTTTAGCAGGTGAAGGGGCTTGATACACAATGAAGAAAATCGAGTCACCAAGAGAGTGAAGGTTGGAGCTGACAGTGTAGAATATAGAAGCGTCGGGGTCAACAATGTGGTATGGAGAATCGTTGAGGTCAAAAATACGGGATACGATGTAGTTCAGCCGGATAATAGATGATGGAACATATCCCAACGGTTATAAACAAGTAGATAGGATAAGGCGTGGAAAGCCAGAGTGTTATGAATAATTTAATAAGGTGTAGAAGTAATAGAATATAAGAAATGGTAAGTGCCTCCCGGACGAGTGCAGTCTAACCATGAAGGCTGGCCAGTCTGAAGTCCCAGTCCGTCAGTAACGTCTTCGCGTCCGTAAGTGTCTGTGCGTAGTCACTCATCGGCAATAAGGTCCTTTGTGAACTGGCCTGTGTTAGTGGTTGGCCAGTTAGACCAGACAGAGGGTGAGCTTTAACGGGAGGGTTTTGAAATCGTCTTGTGCGCACGCGTGGTGGACATGCCAGACATTCGGCCTTTCCCAGCAGCGTGCGAGGAAAACATGACTTAAAATATGAGATCGTTACACAGTTTTCGTAGCTGCGGCTGGTTCAACTTCTCAAAATGTGACTCCAAGACCTAAGAAGGGAGCCTGTGATCGGAGCGCGTACAATGCACTATGAACTGTGCTTATATGCGCCTACAATGCACATATTAATGAACTGAAATCATGACAATGTACGCAGAAGAAGTGCTGACGAAGTACTATAGGCGATGTGACTCACATCCACCAAATATTTCTCCACTTAGAAAAAATACGGTAGAATTGCTGGCATATTTAAATTCCCACGACTGGTCTGACTCTATTCTATGTTTGGATGCGAATGCTTTTACTGATGCACTGTGCAAAGCTCTGGATCCATTGACCTCTCCTTTTGTTCCCCGTACGAAAGTAATTCACGTGAAAGAGGAAGTGTACCTCCCTCCATTTTTACGACGTAGGCTGCGTAGCCTCTCATATCGTTTCCATCAACAGAAGGAAACTTCCATTCTGCCCCTGATCCAACCGATTTTTGAGCAGGCTGAGGAGCCCTCCGAAGAAAAACCGTTTGCTGATGAGCTCAACTTTGCTGAAAACGCTTTGCTACATTTTGCGAAATACACCTTTTGCACAGAGTGAAAATGCAGAGTAAAACACACCACCTCATACTGCAAAAAGCCTTAGGAACTTTCACAGCTGATGTTAAGTCGACCGTTGGAAGCTTCAATGCGTCCTCTCCATTGTTAGGAGAAGCCCAATGGCTAGCAGGGAAGCAGCGAGTAACCGCGCCCATAATAGGCTATCGATCGGCCTATGCACGAGCTAACACATAGCGCTAGACAATCAATCAATAATTTGAAATTATAGCTACATTCACTCAATGAGCCAACCAGCCAATGGAACTGGCCACTTCCTCAGGAAAGAATCTAATTGGCTCAAGGGACATCGTTGACGTACGTTTGTTTCCCTTAATTTGTTGTATATAGAACACTCAAAGAGTTCCGCTTCTGCACACTTCCTGTCGCGTTCTCTCTTTGGGGGCTCACATGAGGCGTAACTAGACGGCAAATATTTTGGCCCTGGGCTCCATTACAACAATTTGGCGACGCAATATCTACGCCTAGGCCTCCGTTATAACATCCATAACCTTCAGGAAAATTTTAGCCGCTCCACTTTCGACCAGCTGGGCTTGGACTGGTGCCGTCCTTGAAACCACAAGTTTTACTCTCTAGGACGCTAGCGCGCGCTTCGAAATTGACCTTCATTTCCGACATCCAAGGGATTAAAAATTTTTTCAGGGCTATTATAAGACTCTACAGCCTGTCAGGACTAAGAATTAACTTCGAACGACAAATACCATAACCTTCAGAAATCTACAACCGGACTGGGCTGACTCCTGCAAAATTTTAGCTACATCGAACTTTATCCTTCACCATTCTACTGCTTCAACGCCCAGGAACCCTATTCCATCGCCAAACAATACAGCTAGAAGTACTACAAAGGCTGAGTCATTCTTGATAACATTTATATTCATTGTAATATCGTGTCAAAGCTATCGTCTAAATTAGGCTTTTGGTGAATTTTCCGAAGTATCATTCCATTTCTATTGGTTCCAGTGCAGACTTTTATCTAAATGCCTTCACATAAAGCCACTGAAGGCACTGGAATTGTAAGCTTGTGCGATACAGCCCTGCAAGAGGGCAAAAATGTCTGCCAGAGCCTGTATTCGAACTCCAGACATCCTCGCAACAGGCAAAAAAATTCAGCCCACCACCTGGATTCAAACCTCGGGCCCTTCGCCTAGAAGTCGAGCGCCTACCCAGTTGGGCTACCGAATCACGCAGTGACAGTTATCAAATTTCCTTATTAACTACAGAAAAGTGGTCTAGAAGTCCTTTGATAATTCCTCCTGCCAAACGGACGAAAAGCCTTAAAAGTTTAAGGGATGCAACTTATAACGATAAGGTCTGTATATCACATTTTATCCTTCTTAACAAATTCACGGATCTCGAGAAGGTGGTAAATAGTCTAAGAATGGAGATAGAGGAGTTAAAGAAATTTTCTCGATTTCTTCCTCAAGAGGAAAAATTGGCGATGCCTGAATTTGAGAGAGGTAACCTAACGTACGGAGAAGTAGCATCCCTCGCCGAAGGGCCGTCGCAGAAAAATGACCAGGCAGCCAGAGTGTTTTACGGAACCGATAGTCTGTCATGGACAGAGTAAACAGTCATTCCACAGGCTTCTCAGAGAACGAAAGAGCGCTCTCGGACTCCCAAAAAAGACAAATTAAGTCACACGACTATTATAAGTGAACCAAGCTTAAAAATGATCAAACAAAAAGGAAAAGCGGGCTCTGCCTACTGAATGGAAGCTGGCCAACATAAACCCTATTTATAAAGGAGGAGAGAGAACGTCAATTAGTAGCTTAAGACCTGTTATTCTCACAAGAATTTGTTGCAAACTAATGGAACTTATGAGACATATTGAAAAAAACAACTTGCTTAGCGCAGCGCAACACGAATTCCGTAGTGGCCGCTCCTGCTCACAAAGCTGCTTACATCAATAGAAAGCTGGAAAAAATCTTTAGAAATGGGTTCGTCGGTCGATGCAATCAACATTTACTTCAGCAAGACATTCCATAAGGCTCAAGTCGAGTCAAGGTTCCCTGCAGACGACTAATATCAAGGTTGCATCAAATGGGTGTGACTGGAAATCTACTCAAATGGTTAGACGACTTCCTAACAGGCAGGCGTCAGCGTGTTTGCGTTGCAGACACCAAAACAGAATGGAAAACCGTTTCCAGTGGGGTTCCGCAGGGAAGCGTTCTGGGTCCCATTCTATTTCTGTTGTATGGGAACGACTGCTTTTACTGCCTCACCTGTAAGCAAGTCGTGTTTGCAGACGATCTAAAGATTTGAAAGCCGATTGAATGCTCAGAGTATGGACAGACCTTACAAAATGAGTTGGATCGATGGCAGAAGTGGTGTGAAAAGTGGCTACTGCAGCTCAACTTCAACAGATGCCAAGTGATCTGCTTACGGCCTAGTCGCGGAAAGGTGATACCATTGGAGTATGACTATTCGATCGGAGATCACCAACTCGGGCTAGTGAACGAACTACGGGATCTAAGTGTATGCATGACGCCCAACCTCAAACCGTCAACTCACTGTGCTAAAACCGCAAAGAAGGCTATGGGTATCCTAGGAGCGATCTGAAGGTCCTTCCTTTATTTTGACGAGGATATTTTTAAGCGAGTTTTCGGAGCACTTGTTCGGCCGATGTTAAAGAAGTGCGTCCAGGTGTGGTGCCCCTGGATGGAGAAAGCTTACGCAATGCTTGAGAAAGTCCAAAGAATGGAGACCAAGCTAGTTCACAATTTAGAAGGTCTCCCATACGAAGGTCGTCTATATAGGCTCAATCTTTTTCCTCTCTATTATAGGCAATACAGAGGAGATATGATCATGGTGTTTAAACTCGTCAGGGGAGAAGATTGTGCTCTTTAGATGGCTGACTTCTTTGAATTTGCACAAACGATGCATCTACGCTGTCATCCGTACAAACTGAAGAAACACCATGCCAAACTAGAAGTGCGGGCCAACTTCTTCTCCCATCGGGTCATTGAAAATTGGAAAAAAATTCCTTCCTCAGTTGTTCTTGCTGAAAGCGTCGACGCATTTAAAAGAAGGTTTGATCTTAATTTACTTGCTGGTCACACATTTGGTAGACAACAATGAGTTATGTACATGATGTATATGTGGCTTTGAACGACATGCATGATGTGACAGCATCTATCTGTAAATAGGGTTTTCAAAGGCTCTGCCTATCTCCCTTGTATATACTTAATTATACTTGACGGTAGGTATTCGAGGTTTTTGTCAATATCACAGTCCAGGACTTATTGGTGTCCCGGTCAGCCTTCTCAAAGCTGAAGCCAATTATATTTTCCGTCTCTTCTGCGTAAGATATTTTATCTGGCTCTTCAAAGAGAGAATTTTCCTACTTTGTGGAGAGAATCGCACGTTCTATGTAGACCCAAGCACGAACAACCTACTTAATGCGACTCAGCATAGGTTTCTCGAAAAATGATCCTGCGAAACCTGCCAGCTCTCTTTCTTTGATCATGTGCTACAATGTAGACGCAATTATTTTGCTCTTTATATAATCGATTTTGATTTCACCAAAGAATTTGATCAGGTTGACCATAATCTCCTTATCATAAAATTTTCCTCATTCAGCATAGGTATCACGCTTTGGAGTTTAAAATCCTCCTCTCTGGATGCCCTTATACAAAAAGTAAATGCTTCCAATATTATCCCCGACCCAACACATGTGACGAGTGGAGTTATTCAGGGTAGCGTAATTCGACTGTTCCTATTTTGCCTTCATGTCAATGATGTTCCTGATTCTTTTCAGCATGACAGGCACTTTATATACGCTGACGATTTACAAGTTGCCCATCGATATGAACCGGTAGATCGCAGCATCGTGCTCGGGCTCATAAAAAGGACCATCAAGCCTTTGCAAATTGATGCTGCACACAGTGCCTTTCCCTTTCTTGGCGCAAATGATCCGTTATGGTTGTCGGTGACGATCATCGGCCTGCACACCGAACTACCAGATTTATTCTCAGAAATTTCAAAACCATTGACATTGGAACCAACCTTCACAATATGTACGTAATATCAAGTCTAGAATAGTGCTCGTTTCTATTTAGCCTTCAGCAGGCTAGTGAACGGAAGAAGATATACTCAGTCTAAAATTTATTTACCAAAAGATCTTCTTCTTCAGAACACCACAACTCGTCCTTCTAACAACGCAATGAACTCACTTACCTCGATCCCTTGTGGCTTTGCAAATGGCAGAAGGGACTATTTCTATTCCTTAAACCCTGAAACGGCCGTAACTCGAATCCTCTTAGTACCGTTAGATAGCTCGGAAACTCTGGGCGCGCAAGTCATCGAGAGATCTTTTTATTTCTTCCTATGGCACGCACAACTAGATACCGCCAATTTTTACAGTAAACGCCATAGCAATCTTCAATAAGCTACTCAGAAGTAGTAAGGGGAAGCAAAGCTATCCCTTATTTAAGAGAGTTATCACTAGTTTTCTACATTCAGGACTACTTTCACGAATTTTGAGTGCTGGCTCTTCGAAACCTCTCTTTCATTCTGATGGCGTTCGTGCCAGGCCTTATTCTAAGGACAGTGTTCCTGAATCTGCAGCTCGCAAATTGCTAATTCTTCCGCCGACGGGGAGGTGCCGCTCGCTGACACACATTCCTGTGGTGCAGCATCTCGAAACAATAACAGCCAGAGGAGAGTGAAAAGACTGTGTTCTTGGGTCAATCCTTTCCCGTCTTGAAATTCTAAGGACTGCAGTTTATCTCCTAAATACGCTAAAGAGAACGATTCGAGAGTCTTTTTTCACTCTCAGCTTTTGCCTTTACTGTAAAGCCATTTTTACCTTGCCTGTTAACTGACAGTTCATTTATTTATTTAGAGTACATCGTAGTACCTTGGAAACTCGAGGCTGGGAAAAAAAGATTTAAGGTGGTCTCCTAAATTCATGGTGTTTCTCTCTCGGAGTCGTGTAGAAAGATGCTCGAAAAAAGATGAGGAAGATAACAGGTTAATAGAATCACTGTTAACATAAAAATACACACCACTAGCTTGAATGCACATAATAATAATATGTTTATTATGCCAGATTACAGGCAATTGTTAAGAGTTGGTAATGCACCTCTTGGGCGCGTTCCAACACCTCGAAGACAGGAAAAAACCTAAAATAAATTCCCTATGTTTCCGCCGGTATTGATTTTGTTTCAGGTTTTTTGTTTTGTCAATACTGGGCGAGATACGGAGTTTGTTTCAAATGAAAAAAAACCTGCCTTCAAAGGTATGATACAAACGGAATAAATGTACAGTTGTAAGCTGAGTTGACTCATCAGCAGGAGAACTGTTTCATATCGTTTAAACACATTAGTTCCAGACGGAGAGGGTTGGCACAAGAACACAGTGTTCTCAGTCTTCCTTCAATGGTTGTTGGCCAAAGTTGCACGCTATCGGCTGAAGGGTAAGCAGACTGTGGGCTGCTGCTTCAGCAGCATTATCTTTAGCATGAAGCCTGGCGGGGTTCAAAGTCCACGAACGCCATCAGAGTGAAAGAGAGATTCCACCGAGTCAGCACCCAAAATTCGTGAAAGTTTTCCTGAATGTAGAAAACTAGTTATAGCCCTCTTAAACATAGGGTAGTTTTTCTGGGTTTTAATACTTTTGGGCAGCTTATTCCAGATTGATATGACATTTACTGAAAAGAATTTCCGGTACTTAACTCTACGTGCCATAGGAAGAAATAAAAATACGTCTCGATGACTGGCACTTCGAGAGTGCTCAAGCTGCCTTATTGTACTAAGAGGATTAAAGGTTTGACCATTCAAAAGTTTAAACAGTAAAAATAGACCCTTCTGCAATCGACGAAGCCATAGGGGATCCAGCTTTATAAGTTCGCACCTTTGTTGGTAGGTTAAGTTACGGTGTTCTGTAGTGAAAACTCTTCTTGTGAATAAATGCTGCACCGATTCTATTTTCTTCCGTTCACTAGTGCGCAGAAGACTGAATAGAGGCGAGCAGTATTCAAGACTAGGCCTCACGTACATATTATAAAGGCTAGTTCTAACCTTGATAGTCTTAAAATTTCTAAGGATAAATCCGGTGGTTCGGCGTGCTTTCGAGACTATCAGGGCACAGTGCTCTGACAAATTGAGACTATTAGAGTAGGATATGCCCAAACCCTTGATAACTCCTGGGACATTTAGTTGGTGGCCGTCAATGCTTAATTCCGGTTGATGATCGTCGCCAATAACCATAACGGAACATTTGTGCCATGAAAGGGTGAGGCACCATGTGCAACACCACTGGGCGAAGGCCTGAAGATCCTTTATTATCAGCTCGAGCACGATGTTGCGATCTGCCGGTTTATATCGATAAGCGACTTTTAAATCATCAGCGTACATGAAGGGTTTGCCATACTAAAAACAATCGGAAACGTCGTTGACAAACAGGCAAAATAGGAGCGGACCCAGTACACTACCCTGTATAACTCCACTCCTCACATGCGTGGGGTTGGAGATAACATTTGAAATTTTTACTCGTTGTGTGCGAGCATTCAAATAGGAAGATATGAAGTTCAGAGGCTTGCTACCTATGCCGAAGGAGGCTAGTTTCAGAAGGAGGAGGTTATGATCGACCCGATCAAAGGCCTTAGTAAAATCAAAATGGACGCTATAAGTGGCAAAACCGCTGTCTCTAGATTGCAGCACATAATCAAAGAAAGAGAGCTGACAGGTGTCACAAGATCGTTTCTTGAGAAAGCTAGGTCCTCTGCTCTTTTTGCTTTACATAAATGATATCTAATTGAGTGTTAAACACTCCCAATCTTATATTTATGCAGATGATCTCAAGTGTGTTTACTCCTTCTCTAAATCTACGGCCGCGAGATGCTTAGAACAAATTCATTCTGATCTGCACGCTCATTCGACGTGGAGCTCAACATGGCAGATGGAGTTCTCACCTTCTAAGTGCCGATATATGTGCTTTGGGCCTGAAAGGCTGCCGCAACCTGTTATTAATTAAGGTTACCCAATGACTGAATGTTCCAGTATCAAGGACCTAGGATTAAGCTACACCAATAAATTAGACATTTCTCCTCACGCCGATAAAATTACAGCCAAAGCCGCACAGATTTGCAGCTTAATCTCTTATAATTTCTATCTTCCTGATATTAAATGAAGATTTTATCGTATGTTCGTGCTCCCCATCTTAGAATACTGTTGCCCCTTTTTCGGTCTCATGAATGAAGGTAGCCGTTCAAAAATTGAACAAATTCAAAAAAGATTCACACGAAAACTGCTGTATCCGACAGCTTCTAATACTTGCTACTCAAATAGGTGTCAATTAACAAAACTAAGGTTTCTTTGGGTCAGGAGATTGGAAGCAGGCTTTTGTCTCCTTTTTCGGCTTAATAATTGCACAAATTTACCCAGGACTTCTGTCATTACCCCCGTCAGCCGTCCCTACAACATAAGAATTTCGGCACTTGTTATACCCCCTCCTGCATCTTCCTCATGTAAACGCTCTTTGTTTTTTGCTTCCAGATATAGTTTTATATGGAATAACTGGCCAATCGAAATTAAGTCATTAACAAGACTGTCTGCTTTCAAACAGAGACTGCACATTTATCTCAACACTGACTATATTAACCTTCTATTCTCCTCATCTTTTCCGAACAGCTTTCTCCATGACTCCGAGAAAAGAGCATCGGGAATTTAGGAGATCCGTTTGAAACTATTCTCTCTTTCTCGTGTCCGCCGAGAACCTAGATTTTAACATTAACCACCGCTGAATCCAACAAAGCCACGTGGAAGTACTCAGTCTAAAATGCTGTAGTTTCTTTGAATACTCACCTTCATCAGACCACCCCCACCTATTTTAGCTCTACTATTATCTTCCTAAGCAGTTTTTCTCTTGCACACTTTTTGAACATGGAGGCCAGTTGAACACTGTCTCCATTTTCATTCTTTCTCCATGACTCCGAGAAAAGACCATCGGGAATTTAGGAGATCCGCTTGAAACTATTCTCTCCGCCTCGTGTCCCCCGAGAACCTAGATGTTTCCATTAACCACCGCTGAATCACACGAAGCCAGGCGGAAGTACTCAGTCTAAAATGCGGCAGTTTAGTTGAATACTCGCCTTCAT
>JAYGXS010001176.1:0-15606 GCA_036362985.1 Ligula intestinalis
ATGCTTTACTAAGGTCAAAATAGATAACTACCACAGATAGATGATCATTACGAAGAGAAGTAACTAGATTTAGAAAACACAAGTGGCAAGTTTCACAAGATCGGTCTGCTAAAAAGCCAGGCTGTGAGGAGCTGAGAATGTCATTATTTATGCAGAAATCTGTAAATTTTTTGGCAATTAATTTTTCAAAGAGTTTAGCCAGAGATGGCGTTTTATGAACACCGCGATAATTGTGGACATCTGATCTGGAACCAGATTTAAATACGGGAATTATAATAGAAGTTTTCCAGTAGTCCGGGAAACAGCCATTCTCAAGAAACACTGAAAATAGCTTACTCGGTAAGGGTGGGAAATCTCTTAATTGTTTGATGAGTGAGTTTGGAATGTGATCAGTTCCTACCGAATGTGAATTCTTAAGACGACTTATTTCTTTTTGAATACAAGCGGGTGAGAAATTAAAGGTACTGAGATTTGAATCACACAGCAGGGGAGTTACAGGAGTGTGGCTAGTTTCGATGGTAAAGAACTTGGCGAACAATGAATTTAGCAATGCTGCTTTCTCCAAATCCTCTGTAACAAAATCATTGTTGCCATTGAGTAAGGGTTGAATGACTTTCTGAAGCTTAGCCGACGACCGAAGACGGAAGACTTGAGCAACTGATCTGGAAGAATTTGCATCACTTAGTGCTGTGGCCTCTCTACGCCCATCTCGTGCAAGCCTTATTTTAAGCGCTAATTCAAACATTTGCGCTATTCTTAAGTGAACTGATAAAGAGCTATTAGACGTATCCTTAAGTTTTTTTTGTAATTTCTTAAGTCTTTTTTGGAGAAAATGTGGCACAGTTGAAGAAGCTGAATTTGATTTAAAAATCTTATGTGGGGTAAGAACCTGAATATTTTCTGTAAGGTTTTGCAATAGCTCCTGGAAGAAGTAGGGATCGTTAGTTGAAAATATGTTATGCCAATCTAGGGTACTTACGAAATCATTTACTAATTCATGGTTCACGTTACCAAAGTCGAGGTTATTGTATTTTACATCGGGCTTTTTAGAAAGAGAGACTGGAAAACAACAGTGAATTAAGGCATGGTCACTATTGAAAATATCACAATGAAAATTCATAAAAAGAGGGTGGACATCATTTGTAAAAATTAAATCTAATATGTTGTCATTTCTGGTCACTGAACTGACCAGTTGTGACATGTTTGAAAAGTTAATAGTGTCAACTAATTTCTGAAATCTTGGTGGCCAGGTATTTGCATGCCAGTCAATGTCTGGCAGATTAAAATCACCTATAATTATTCTGACATCGAATTGAGTCTCTGCAACTTTTTCAAACATTTCACACAGCTGCATTTCATTACTTGAGTTACTGGGAGGATTGTAGACACACCCAATTATCGCTTTTTTATTGTGTGCCAGGATGAATAAATAAGACAAAAATTTCCAGAAAATGACGAAATGCTCAGGTGATACGGGGAATGTACAAAGGATGATTAACTATAAAGAAGGCAACCACCGTCACGCTTTTCAATGTGGTCTTGTCGGTACAAACTATAATTATCTATGGCGAGTGTCGAGTCAGAAATAAGAGAGTGTGTCCAAGATTCAGTGACACAGAGCACACCTGGATCCAGCTCAAATGCAACTGTTTTAAGTTCTGTCATCTTATTAACAACTGATCTCGCATTGAGTGAGACTATACTGAGCAAATCCTTCAGATTCAGGTTACGCTCGTCGGTATTTATAAAAAAGGAAAACTTGGTGGCGGAAAGGGAAACGGCATGGGCGAAACAAAATGCGGAAAGCAAATTGGCCCTGGTCTACAGTTTGTCAAGTAATTATTATGAAATGCACGGTGCATTTTGTATAAAGGCATATAAGAGGGGGCTCCATAGAAAGGGCGGCTGAAGTGTGGCATGGAAAAACCATGAGGGGGCATAAATATAGGATTTTGAGGCATCGTATCAAAATTTAACGGAAAATTTGCCTTCGAAAATTGCATGACTGGTTTTGAAAAACGGTTAATTTTATAAGCTGGCTGAATTATTTGGGGATGTTGATGAGATTTGGGGATAGGAAAAGTACTAGCTTGAGCAGTTGGTTCTTTGTTAGATACTGAGTTATTATCGGTAATCATATTGCCGAATTCGAAAACTGACGTAGATTTACTAGGGGCGTTCATAGGTTTATCGGAATTTAAGGCTATCACAGACGTGGTTGGCTTAGAAGGAGAACGACTTGACGAGGCTACAATCTCACTCGAATCACGAGTAAGGTGTATGGGAGAAGTATCAGGGGAAACTGACATTGACCCAGAGGGATGTGGGCTTACCTGAGCGGGAGGGCCGGCCTCAGAGACAACTTTTGGTTTAGTGGAACTGGAGCCAGTGTTCTCATTTGCTACTTTAGATAACACCCGACGCTCCATTGGCATTTTATCCCTGCATATGTAAAGTTTATTTTCCTTTAAATAGTTGGCTGACCGCTCATGTTGAGAGAATATAAGGTCTACTTCTATCGCCGAAAAAAGTTTTACGAGAATCGGCGGGATGAGAGATTTTTAGCTTCTGCAACTTTAAAATTAAAGCCACAAGAGTAAAGAAACTGAACAGCAACATCTATAGGTTGTTTATCTTTTGAAGCATTTTTCAAAAGAAAATTAAAATTCCTTTTTTGCCGATCACGGGTCTCAGTAGACACCATATTGACGAAAGGCTCTTGTTTCTCGCATTGCTGAGAAGTGAGCGTGGATACCTTTCCATCAAAGATGGCACCAAGGACCGTAAACAGGCAAGCATATTGGTAATAAAGCTTACTAAAGTTGTCTAAAGCATCAAGATCAAGTTTCTTCATGCTGAAAATGGGTTGATCGTTACGAGAATCGGTATTTCGGGTTAATTTACGCCTCAGTTGTGGCTTGGGTATCATATTGAATAGAAAGTGAGTGATAAGATATGTTCTTAGAAAAGTTATGCACAAAATTGCGACAGAAAATTTGAATCACCGAAGAGGCTACGCAGGGTGACAAATATCTTTAATACTATATCGAGTAATACAAACTATTTCTTGCTGGAAATTGATAAAGTAACAAATTTTTAGATATTATTCAGTATTTACGCAATAGATTAGTTGCTTTTTACGTGACTCTACCAGAACTAGAATGAGGCTATGTCGGTGAAGCAGTATAAAAATGTATATTTTGACCTATAGGTAAAAAAGACAACTACCGGTATGTGCAGTTGCTAAAGGGTTAGATATACAAATAAATAACAACAATTAAGCTAGTAAATTCAGCAAGTAACGAGGAAATCTGATAAAAATATCTATGTTAGTAAGCTTTGAAAGATAAGTTGTGCGCCTTGCCCTTGACGTTGATAAAGATTAATGAGCTGTATTGAGCAAATTGTTCTCTGTCAAGTGTCGCATCATCTTTTCTTTGATTAAGGTCTCCAAGACCTTCGAGGCTGCGGGAAGTGTATTTATTGGCCTAAAGTTGTCAAATGACGTCGATCGGCCATGCTTGCGAATAAACATTATGTGCGATTCCTTCCAGAACGAAGGAAAGGTTTTGCTCTCAAGAGCAAGATTAAATACCTTACACAGAATGGACGGAAAGATATCATTCGCTTCAGCTTTTTAGAAGGCTAACTGGGACGCCATCTGGTCCTGGACTATAAGATTGACGTTAGCGACGAATGGCTACAGTCACGTCCCAGAGGGTAAAACTTATGGTTTCAAGTACGGCACCCGTCCAAGCCCGGGCAGCCGGAGGTGCAGTGAACGAGCTTTCACTAAGCGTTTTGGATAGGAACGCATTGAAGCTATCGGCGGTCAACTAAGCGTCAGCTATGGGCTTTCCTAAATCATCTTGAAGTATGGAGTTCTGCGTTTTCCTCTGCGATTTTACTGTACGCGAAAAGAGTTTCGCAACATTGCTGGAAGGATTTTCAGCGAAGTGGGCCTCCTCGGCTATCTGCTTTTCTTCGGAGAGATTCTTAGCCTGCTCAAAGATCAGCGTGATCAACGGCAAAACGAAAGTGTCGTTCTGCCGATGCAAACGACAAGAGAGATAACGCAGGCTATGAGGGAAAGACAGAAGAAGGTACACTTCATCCTTGACATGTATTTCTTTCTTACGGGGGACAAATTGGAGGATGAGTGGATCCAACACTTTGTACAGTGCATCGGTACAAACATGTACATCCAACCATTGGAAAAATTCAGACCAGTTGAGAGCTTTAAGATGTGCCAGTAGGTCCGCCGTGTTTGCTGATCGAAAGTCATGATAAAGACTATACTTTTGGCAAAATGTTTCATCCGCCTTCAGTTCTAGTTCACTTACAACTGAAAGATGGTCTGAACTCACAAGTGCGTCTAAGGATGACACTGAAAGTGGTTCACATCCCCTACAAAAAATTAGGTCGAGTATGTTTGCTCCTCGAGTGGCAAAATCGACTTCCAGATCCCACATGCCGATATATATTGCCTCAAGTAAGTTCCCGATTTGGAAGGACCGGATGGTGGAAAGCATTGCACGTCAAGAATTTTAAAATTGCCTGCATTTGAAATGCCTTAAGAATGCGGAAAGATTTGCTTGGTTTTAGCAACGGTTTAGCGTACACTCGCATAAGACCCACCTCATGGTCAATTCGTTCTTGTGCAATTGACGACTCTGACTCTGGGGCCCCCTTCACAACTATTTTCTGCTTGCGACTCAATGGGGCATATGTTGCAAGCTCACGTTTTTCAGCTGTGGGAGCAATTGCATCTGGTACACGCGGTTCTGATGTACTGGCGATTGGGTAAGCTGAATGCAAACCCGTAAACCGTTTGGCTTCCTTTGGCTTATGCCTCTTTTGAGTTATGATCTTGTCAAACTCTTGGTCATCGCTTTCTTGTGCAGAGTTGAGCAACGATGTGGTGCTAGGATGCAAATCCCGATAATTGCTAGTGTCGCTTAAGCCGTGTGACGATGGTATAGCCCGTGGGCTTGACACATCGTCCGATATGCAGGTTTTAGGCGTGTCGAATGACATGTCCAAATCCAAGTCAATATCAGCGTCAACTCGTTCTTGTGCAATTGTTGACGCTATCTCTGGAGCCCCTTTTACAACTATATTCTGCTTGAGACTCTCTGGTGCATCTGTTGCGAGCTCACGAGTTCTGACCAAGCGGCAATTTGTATCCGGTACTAAAGGTTTTATGGGTCCTGATGTGCCGGTTTTTGGGTTAGCTGACTGCGCATTCCTGGTCCATTTAGACTTTCGAGCCTTTCTTACCCTATGCTTTTTTGGCTTCATGATCTTATCGACCTCTGTATCATCGCTTTCTAGTGCAGCATCAAGCAACGATGTGACGCTAGGACGCAAATGCAGATCATTGTTAGTGCTGTCTGAGCAGAGTTACGATGGCGTAGACTACGGATTTATTTTATTTTCTTTGCGATCGAGTGAGACGCTTGCTGGTTTACTTGGTTCGGCAGATGATGTGCAAGTTTCAGGTTTACCGGCCGAGGCTATCTGAGCATATGTACTTTTATTTACCCCCGGTTTTTGGCCGACAAGGGCTGT
Organism: Ligula intestinalis; assembly: GCA_036362985.1. NCBI lineage: Eukaryota > Metazoa > Platyhelminthes > Cestoda > Diphyllobothriidea > Diphyllobothriidae > Ligula > Ligula intestinalis. Next base: position 5,572 of record JAYGXS010001176.1, read on the forward strand.
TTTAACCGCTGTATAACTTATATGCGTTTTTAGATAGGCTATCTCTTGTTTCAGTTTATTTACCACGTGGTAAATTTCCTGCTTCATCTACGAAGACACCTGGCGGAGGACGAAGTCCTCACTGTCTTACTTCGGTAAACGTAGTCGACATCTTGGCCGTTTGGCAGGAGGTGGAGAATTTATAAAATTATCTTAGTGGCCATATCGGCAGTTACTTTCTGGTCGTATCTTAACATGGTTGTCAAGGGCCCGTGTCGAAGTGGCCGGGCTGCCTGAGGTGCTTACACCGCTAATAACCAGATTTGGCGACCCGGGTTCGAGATCCGGCGGAGGCGAAACGTTTCGTGCTAACGGACTTGTAGCATCGAAAGTCTCCAAGTTATGTAAGATTTTTTTGTGTTGCGACTTGCGTGTGATACTGCCAATTAAGTCGGAAGCCAAATCAAAGAGCCCCTAGGGGTGAGGCGGAGAGAAGATCGATTGGCCAGATAGTGCAAGTTTACTGAGACAAGCAGGTTACATTAAGTCAGAGTAAAATATTGAGTTCCTGACAGATACAATGAAATGTGTTTGGTTAAAAAATTTCCTGAGGAATAACGTGAGAGGCACTTTTATCCTAACGTGAGAGTCACTTTTATTCTAAATATTATGACTATATTAGGATAAGGGTATATAACAACGCAGTGATATAAGCACTCATCCTCGGCGTGAAATTCGGAGATGTGCAGATTTTTGTGGCACAGAGGAGTTTTTGACAAAATCGACACGTCCAGGAAGCTATTTCCAAACTTTGGAAATAATTAACAGCGGAGGAATTTTTCAGAGTGAGCGGATTCAGATTCCTACATAGAAATTCCAAACTTTGGAAATATATAGTCAATTCTTGAATAATTTCCAAGAAGCGTGTCTTCTATATTGAGATAGAGACTAAAAACACGTAAGCTTGAGAGACTTGAAATTCGCAAACAATTTCAAACTTCGCGCGATGTCTTTCTAAGCGATCTCTATTTTTTGCTTCTAGGTATAGCTATCTGTGAAATAATTTGCCGATAGATATTCTGGTGATGACTTGTCTATGTGCATTCAAGCGAAAACCGCACATTTATCTTAACGCTGAATATATTAACCTTTTAATTTTCCTTATCTTTTCCGGGCAGCTTTCTCCACGCTCCCGAGAAAGAATCATCGGGAATTTAGGATCCCTTCTTGAAACTACCTTCCTTTGACTCGTGTCCCCCAGAATCAGGAAGCAGTCTTGACGGCTCTCGTTTCGCTGGTCATCAACTATCATGAGAGCCTTATATTTGGTCACATCTCAGACATCCCCAACGATGGTCTTGTAGATTTGACGGACTTTTGGATCTCATACAGCGGTGCCCACCACTATCATAAAATGGTTCATTCCCTATTTTCCGATATGCCGCATCGGTTTGAGACCTCGAGTGTAGTGCCGGTAACCCGTCTATACCAGTAATGTTTCGTTAATACCTATTGTTCAACCCCACGCTCAGGTTCGACTGAGTTTGCTTCCAAGCCCCCCCCTTTACTAACAGAGGCAGTGGGTACCAGAATACATAGTCAGAATCTAGATAACGATTTGGCTCATCTGTGTGTGCCCTTGAATTTAACCTTTCGCATGACAATGCTATATTTATTTTGTTCGAATCCAACAAATTCGCTTCTTAACAGTTATACTCGTCTTATAGCTATAGACTACGGATACTGTTTGTTAAACCAATTATTTCTAGTTCTTCGTGTTATCGAATTTTGGTTTATTGATGAGGCCCATTGGGCCTGAAATATGCAACTGATTATTATTAGAGTCATACACCCATCCACTAACTGCTGTTGCTTTACTCATAAAAGACAAGTATGATTTCTACCGTCAAGACCGCACTAGTCAGCGTGGTGGTGGTTGTCTTCTCTATATTAAAACTAGTTTTAAGCATTTCTCGTTTTATCTAGATGCTGAGTCATTTTCGGGCAATTACTGCTTTGCGTCCATTATCCTGTCTCCCCGACAAAAGGCGATTATCGAATGCATTTGAAATTCCCCCTGACTCATCATTCGATGATGAGGAAAAGCTTTGCGATATATTTAGGCTGATTTTGGAGTCCGCCTTTCACGCTAAAGTTATCGCTGGGAATTTCAACTTTCCCGAAATTGATTGGTCACTGAACTGTTGTCCATCCAGATTTCAGCCCTTCCTAGATACCATCATTTTTTAAACTGATCTCAGTTTGCCTGTTTCCCAGCGAGGGATAAGCATATTTTAGATTTAATTTTCAGAAACGAAATTTTCCATACTTCAATCAATTGTTGTTTTCTGCTTGCTTGTAGGAAAATGGCTAGCACCGTTCTTACCTCTTATGCTTTAGACCTAGCTGATCTTAATTTAATTAACAACTTCACGGACTCACTAGACTGGCAAGAGCTTTCCTCCACGAACAGTGTAACAATTCTCGGTGACATTATGATGGCAATTTCAAATAGCATTTTTTAATTTGTGCGGATAAAAATGTTAAGCCTTATATTTCGGAACCCACCGTTTCTCACTTTCTTTTGCCTAGACTTAAGGAATTGCAAAAAGAGTTGAAAGATCATTGTACTAGTTCATTATCGGTGCACCTTAGAATCGCAGAGATTTTCGAATTAGCGTCTAAGATTCGGCTTGCACGTGAAAAACAGAGGGAATCCTGCGCATTCAGCGAGTTAAACTCTGCAAAATCTATTGCCCAGCTGTTCCGTCATCGGTCCTCTACGAAACGAGGCCACGAAATCTCCTCTTTAATGAATGAAGACAAAACATTTGTGCTAGCTGAGTCTGACAATGCACACATTATCCTGTCTCTCCGTCAGAAGGCGATTATTGGATGCATTTTTAGTCCCCCTAAATCATCGTCGGAAGACGATGAAAACCTTTGCGAAATATTTAGGCTGATTTCGGAGTCCGCCTTTGATGCTAAAGTTATCGCTGGGGATTTCAAATTTCCCGAAATTGATTGTTCATTGAACTGTTGTTGATCCAGATTTCAGCCCTTCCTAGATTCCATCAATTTTTCAAACTGGTATTAGTTGGTCTGTTCCCCAACAAGGGATCAGCATGATTTAGATTGAATTTTCACGAATGACATTCCGCCTATTTTCGCTAAATGCAATCAGAACCTCTTCTCAAGTCACCACACTTTCTTTTACGAACAGTGGTACAATTCTCTGTGACTTAATGATGGCAATTTCAAATAGCCGTTTGGAATTTGGGCCGATTAAAAATGTTAAGCCCTATACTTCGGACCCCACTGTTCCTCATTTTCTTTTGGCTAGACTGAAAAATTGCAAAGACAGTTGAAATACCAGTCTACTAGTTCATTAGCTGTGCACCTTAAAATCGCAGAGATTTTCGAATAAGCGTTTAATATTCGTCTTGCACGTGACAAACAGAGGGAATCTTGCGCACTCAGCGAGTTAAACTCTGCAAAATCTATTCTCCAACTGTTTTGTCGTCGGCCCTCCTCAAAACTAGGTCACGAAATCCCCCCTTTACTGAATTAAATTAAAAACTTTGTGCAAGATGAGTCTGAGAAGGCTGAACGGTTCAATGCGTTCTTTGCAAAGCACCTTACGACGGAATCTGAACCGGCCCCGTCGTTTCAGCCATGCTCAGTCAATACTATCAGTACCATAGATTTCTACATAGAAGTAATTCGTTAGCACATTATCCGTCTGAAAAACTCGCACTTCTCGGGAATGGATGGTATTCCAAAGTCGCTTATCAAGAGAGTGTTGAGCTTCTCCCGATTGCTCAGTCATTTATTCCAGCTAACCCTCTTAACGGTTACTTTCCTGACTCATAGAAGACATCTATTATTATTTCAATCTTCAAGTGAGGATCTCGTTCAAACGTAAATAACTACCGAGGTGTTCATACCATCCCGGCCCCAGCCAAACTTCTGGAAAAGATCATTTTTATTCAAATTCTCGATTTTCGTGCAGAAAATACACTATTAAATGCCTCACAGCATGGATTTCTACCTGGAATATCATGCGAAACCTGCCACTTGGCATTCCTTAATCTGGTTGCTTCACTTCGTAATGAACATCAATCAGTCATCGTGATTTACTTTGATATTAGTTGAGCTTTTGACAAGGTTCCGCATAGGTACCTTTAAGTAAAACTGAAAGCCCTAGGCATCAGGCCTCCTCTCCTCGATTTCATTGCCTCCTACCTGTCTAACCTCAGCCAGAAGGTCATAGTAGGTAATAGCTACTCGATGTGTCAGCCGATCACGAGTGGCGTATTACAAGGCACGGATTTGGGTCCCCTTCTTTTCATTCTTTACATAAATGAAATTTTAACAGTGCTAAATAATTCGAAAAAATTTCATTTATGCTGATGGCATTAAGTGTATTTACTCATATTCTAAGGACACGGCCAGTACTTGTGTTGATAAAGTTAACGCAGACTTGCGTACTCTCTCAAGTTGGAGCGCAACATGGCAGATGGAGTTTTCTCCATCAAAATGTAGTTACTTGAGTTTTGGTCCCGCAAGGCTTCCTGGACCCATTATCTTCCAAAAAAGTCCACTGTCAGAAAGATCTACGATAAAGGATTTTGGTCTTACTAACACGAATAAGCTTGCATTATCACCTCATGCAGATCCAATTTCTGCAAAGGCCGCACAGATATGTGGTCTGTATCGCATAATTTTTTCCTTCCGGAAATGAAATTAAAACTATACCGCATGTATGCTCTCCCTATCTTTGAATACTGCTGTCCCCTTTTTGGCTTTATAAGCGCGACTGACGGCAGTAAGATTGAAAAGGTTCAGCGAGTTTTCACTCGTTAAATATTTTCTGTTTCTGGATCTGGTATGTGTTATGCAGATAGATGTCAGTTAGCAAGCATTAAATTTCTTTGGGTAAGAAGACTCGAAGCTGGTATATGCTTTCCGTTTCGCGTTAACAATAGTCCTAATCTCCCACAAATTAACGCTCTCCTTCCAGTAGACCGACCTTACGCCACTCGTAACTCTTCCATCGTCGATTGCGCAAGAAGTCGTCAATTGCACAAGAACGAATTGATCATGACGTGGGTCTTATGTGAGTGTACGCCAAACCGTTGCTATAACCAGGCGATTCTTTCCGCATTCTTATGGCATTTCGAATAGGGAAGGCTCCAACAGCTCCAGAATCAATTTCTCGGCCACGACCTCTAAAAGTTGTTTATGAAACTGAAGCACAGGCAAAACTCTTGCTAGAGCGCAAACCATCCTTACGGAGTGTGCATTTGCGAGTTTTTTTTCAGCCGGATTACGAGTTGAAAGAGCGTAGAAAGATGACACAGCTAAAAATATAACTGGAAAAACGGAGAACCAATGGCGAGACGAATCTCAAAATAAGAGAGAGAAAAATAGTTCAGGTCAAAAGGACATCGCTCTGGTCGAAGCCGGTAACAGTGACGGCCTAGCTGTTCTGCCACCGAAACCTCAGACATTGGTCGTTTTAAATGCCAGATCACTGATAAATAAAATGCCTCTGCTCCAGACTATGGTTTTCGTCAACCGCCCAGACATGGGCATCGGCCTGTGTAGCTGACTCAGAACTCTCTCTTTTAGGCTATTCGTGCATTCGGAACGATCAAAACAACGGCCGTGGCGGAGGAAGCTGCATCTATATTAAGCAGCCACTTGCATTTTTCCCGTTGGACTGTCCACAATTCACAGCGGTGGAGGAGAGCTGCTGGCTACGAGTTGTTCTAAAAACCAAATACTCCTTACTTGTTGGCTGTGTTTATCGCCCACCTAATGCCCATGCAGACTAAGATCTTTGTCTCTCGCAGGCATTTCATGCCGCAGCTGACTTGAATCTTCAGTATTGCTTGATTGCAGGCGATTTTAACCTTCCTGACGTGCAATGGTTTCCACCATCCGGTCCCCCAAAGTTTGAGAACTTAATTGATGCATTAGATATCGGCATGTGGGATCAGGTAGTCAATTTTGCCACTCGAGGAGCAAACATATTCAACTTTTTTTTTGTAGTGGATGTGAACCACTTTCAGTGTCATCCTTAGACGCACTTGGGAGTTCAGACCATCTTACAGTTGTTAGTGAACTAGAACTGAAGGCGCATGAAACATGTTTCCAAAATTGTAATCTTTATCATGACTTTCGATTAGCAAACACGGCGGACCTACTGGCACATCTAAACGCTCTTGACTGGTCTGACTTTTTCCAATGGTTGGATGTAAATGTTTGCACCGATGCACTGTGCAAAGTGTTGGATCCACTCCTCCTCCAATTTGTCCCCCGTAAGAAAGTAATACATGTCAAGGATGAAGTGTACCTTCCTCTGTCTTTCCGTCGTAGGCTGCGTAAACTCTCTCGTCGTTTGCATCGGCAGAACGACACTTCCGTTCTGCCCTTGATCACACTGATATGTGAGCAGGCTTAGAAGCTCTCTGAAGAAAAGCGGATAGCCGATGAGGCCCACTTCGCTGAAAATCCTTCCCGTAATGTTGCGAAACTCTTTTCACGTACAGTAAAAGCGCAGAGGAAAACGCAACACCCCATACTTCAGGATGATAAAGGAAACCCCATAGCTGACGCTAAGATGACCGCCAATAGCTTCAATGCGTTCCTATGCAAGACGTTTAGTGAAAGCTTGTTCACTTTACCTCCGGCTATCCGGGCTTGGACGGGTGCCGTACTTGAAACCATAAGTTTTACCCTCTGGGACGTGACTGTGGCCATTCGTCGCTATCGTCAATCCTATAGTCCAGGACCAGTTGGCGTCCCATTTAGCCTTCTAAAAGCTGAAGCGAATGATATATTTTTGTCTATTCTGTGTAAGGTATTTAATCTTGCTCTTGAGAGCGAAACCTTTCCTTCGTTGTGGAAGGAATCGCACATAATGCCTATTCGCAAGCATGGCCGATCGACATCATTCGACAACTTTAGGCCAATTAATACACTTCCCGCAGCCTCGAAGATCTTGGAGACCTTAATCAACGAAAAGATTATGCGACACTTGACAGAGAACAACCTGCTCAATAGAGCTCAACATGGCTTTCTTGAGAAACGATCATGTGACGCCTGTCAGTTCTCTTTCTTTGATTATGTGCTGCAAGCTAGAGACAGCGGTTTTGCCACTTATAGCGTCGATTTTGATTTATGTAAGGCCTTTGATCGGGTCGATCATAACCTCCTCCTTCTGAAACTGGCCTTCTTCAGCATAGGTAGCAAGCTTCTGAACTTCATATCTTCCTTTTTGGATGCCTGCACACAACGAGTAAAAATTTTTAATGTTATCTCCCACCCCACGCATGTGAGTAGTGGAGTTATACAGGGTAGTGTACTGGGTCTGCTCCTATTTTGCCTGTTTGTCAACGACGTTTCAGATTGTTTTCCGTATGGCAGCCCCTTCGTGTACGTTGATGATTTTAAAGTCGCTTATCGATATAAACCGGCAGATCACAACATCGTGCTTGAGCTGATAAAAATGGATCTTCAGGCCTTCGCCCAGTGGTGTTGTACATGGCGCCTCACCCTGTCATGGCACAAATGTTCCGTTTTGGTTGTTGGCGACGATCATCAACCGGAATTAAGCATTGACGGCCACGAACTAAATGTCCCAGGAGTTATCAAGGATTTGGGCATATCCTACTCTAAAAGTCTCAATTTGTCAGAGCACTGTGCCCTGATAGTCTCGAAAGCACGCCGAACCACCGGATTTATTCTTAGAAATTTTACGCCTATCAAGGTTAGAACATCCCTTTATAATGTGTACGTGAGACCTAGTCTTGAATACTGCTCACCCCTATTCAGTCTTCTGCGCACTAGTGAACGGAAGAAAATAGAATCGGTGCAGCACTTCTTCACTAGAAGAGTTTTCACTACAGAACACCGTAACTTAACCTACCAACACAGGTGCGAACTTATAAAGCTGGATCCCCTATGGCTTCGTCGATTGCAGAAGGGTCTATTTTTACTGTTTAAACTTTTGAATGGTCAAACCTTTAATTCTCTTAGTACAATAAGGCAGCTTGAGCACTCTCGACGCGCCAGTCATCAAGACGTATTTTTATATCTTCCTATGGCACGCACAGTTAAGTATTGGCAATTCTTTTCAGTAAATGCCATATCAATCTGGAATAAGCTGCCCAAAAGTACTAAAACCCAGCAAAACTAGACTATGTTTATGAGAGCTATAACTAGTTTTCTACATTCAGGACAACTTTCACGAACTTCTCTTTCACTCTGATGGCCTTCGTGGACTTTGAAACCCGCCTGGCTTCAAGCTGAGGATAATGCTGCTGAAGCAGCAGCCCGCAGTCTGCTAATCCTTCAGCCGATAGCGAGCAACTTTTGCCGACAACCATTGAAGGAAGACTGAGAACACTGTGTTCTTGTGCCAGCCCTCTCCGTCTGGAACTAATGTTTTGAAACGATAGGAAACATTGCTCCTGCTGATGAGTCAACTGAGCTGACAACTGTACATTTATTCCGTTTATATCATACCTTTGAAGGCAGGTTTTGTCACTTGAAACAAATTCCCTATCTCGCACAGTATTGACAAAAAAAAACCCGAAACAAAACCAATACTGGCTGCAAATTAGGGAGTTTGTTTATGGTTTTTTTCCGGTCTTCGAGGTGTTGGAAGGCGCCTAAGAGGTGAATTACCAACTCTTTACAATTGCCTGTAAACTGGCATAATAAACATCTTATTATAGGAAGAACAAACATGCGGCATAGTTTTAACTTCATTTCTGGAAGGAATAAGTCATGCGATATAAACCCACATATCTGTGCGGCCTTGGCAGCATTTCCATCTGCATGAGGTGATAATGCAAGCTTACTCGTGTAAGTAAGACCCAAATCCTTTATCGTAGATCTTTCTAACAGTGGACTGTTTTGGAAGATAATGGGCCCAGGAAGCCTTGCTGGACCAAAACTCAAGAAACTACATTTTGATGGAGAAAACTCTATCTGCCATGTAGCGCTCCGACTTGAGAGAGTACGCAAGTCTGCGTTAACTTTATCAACACAAGCTTAGACATGTTAAGATGCGTTCGATCGCCTATTATCTCGCCGGACCACATCGTATCCCACATTGTTGACCCCAGCGCTTCTATATTCAACACTCGACTCCGACGTTTCTCCAACCTACAAAAACGACTCCGACATTCATTTCACTCCACTTAACTGTACACTTTCGAATCGGACGTTCTCAATACTCTATCGCAATGGGGACTTGATTATATTCATCGCGCCTTCAACTTTGTTTTCCTGCTAACAATTCCAACATTCACTCACTCCTATTATCGTTCCGACTTACTAGAATACGTTGATAGGATATCCTTCCCTCATATTTACATTCCGACTCACTGGTAAGGGTGACAGGACTATTCAAGGACATTCTTTCCTCTCAAAAAAGCACTGACTTACTGACTTTCGTTGACGAGCTATACTCTCCTTCTATCAACGTGCCGATTCACTGGCATATATTGTTGACATAACACGGTCGATGAACATCCGTTCATTGTCTGTTAAACCTTTCTTGTTCACTTACATATCCACAACTTACCTATATTATTATTGATACTCAATTTTTCTTCTTCAATTTTTACTTCAATTTTTTTTGAGACCGGTACCAATTTGTACCCTACCCTTAACATACCCATATTTTCCTCCCATTCACATATTAATGAACTCCATTTCCCTGGGAGGGAGGGTATTTTAGCGACCCTTTTTCTTAGTCATGCTTTCCTCGGACGCCGCGTGGACTAGGTCATGTCTGGCGTGACCAGCACGCGTCCGCAAGACACCACAGTCAGGGCCTCCGTTCAAGGTCACTCCCGTTTGGCTTTCTGAAGGTGGTGCAGTCTCACTTGCCAAGACCAGGCCAGTGCGCGAGATGCGGGACATTTGTTTACGCTCAACCACTTCCAGAGCCAACGACTCACTCTTCAGTTGCAGACACTCTGGACTTCGGCTCATTCATGGCTGGCCTGCACTCGTCAGGAAGTTACTTTCTTATTG
>JAYGXS010001177.1:5029-15603 GCA_036362985.1 Ligula intestinalis
GATGATGATGATGATGATGATGATGATGATGATGATGATGATGATGACATTTAAGACTTGTTCCCATGTTCTGTCAATGCAGGTAGATAACATGTCTAGCAAAATGCAATAATTTGCAGTAGATGTCTACAAATATGCCCCTACGTGCTTGCTGCAGGCTGTTTTTTGAGGTTTGTGCGCCAAACATGCGCAGTGTGCGTGATTTTTCTCCAGACCTGGGGACGGCACACGATTCCCGCTTGTAGTCGGCCAAGGCACACAAAATGCATGCAGCAAGGTCTTTTTACTGCATTGAAATATTTTTCCTGAATGAATCGCCACTGACTCGGCTGCTGCTAGGACCAGTTTGTGCAGCCTGGTGTGCTCGTATGCTTTCAACTAACATATGATTTTCATGCGTTTAGTAAACGCGTGAAACAGAATCGAAGATTTGGCGTAAAATACTCGCAAAAGGATTACCCAAACCTAATTATTACCTAATAGTTGATCGATAAAAAAATTTGATGTTAGAAAAATTATGTCAATGTATACAAAAAATTTCATATTGGATTTCCCCTGCAAAGTATATTCTCATTTATTAGTCAAAATTAAGGTGATTTTTCACCTTTTCACAGTGTGAGACTTCTTTAGAAAAAATGGTATTTCTAATCAAACAATTGGTGGTTTTTGCATTTCCATCAAGTTACAAAATTGTTCAAAGTTTTTCCTAGATATTTCAAAGCTTTCGTACATGCGTCAGTAGCGACTTGCGAGTGGTTATCGTTCTTTCGAAAAATTTGCGGTGTCTTGCACACTGTAAATGTAGAAAGCGTAGCTATTCATATATTTGAGTTGACCCAAGTGTGAAAAACTCTAGGCGTTTGGCGGGATTTGAAGCCGCGCATCAGAGAAAGCCTTTACCCGAGGCTAATGCTCTACCGCTGAGCTACAAACGCCCGCTTCACGCCATGAGTTTAATCACACTTGGATCGATATTAACCGCTCAACTTTTCGCTCATATGGAATCCACCAATATGGGAGCAAGTTGACTGCCCAAGCAGGATTTCCTAGGCAATCATCTAGAATCCACCAGAATGACTACTAGGCTGACTTAATTATTAAGTTGGTTTGGCAGATTTGCTTAATTTGAGTTGACCCAAGTGTGAAAACTCTAGGCGTTTGGCGGGATTTGAACCCGCGCATCAGAGAAAGCCTTTACCGGAGGCTAATGCTCTACCGCTAAGCTACAAACGCCCGCTTCACGCCATGAGTTTAAGCACACTTGGATCAAATTAAGCAAATCTGCCAAACCATCTTAATAATTAAGTCAGCCTAGTAGTCATTCTGGTGGATTCTAGATGATTGCTTAGGAAATCCTGCTTGGGCAGTCAACTTGCTCCCATATTGGTGGATTCCATATGAGCAAAAGGTTGAGCGGGTAATATCGATCCAAGTGTGATTAAACTCATGGCGTGAAGCGGGCGTTTGTAGCTTAGCGGTAGAGCATTAGCCTCCGGTAAAGGCTTTCTCTGATGCGCGGCTTCAAATCCCGCCAAACGCCTAGAGTTTTTCACACTTGGGTCAACTCAAATATATGAATAGCTACGCAACGGCTCAAGTGCAGCAATCCGATTTCGTTCAGCTAACGGTGGCAGCTCAACCAAACCGATAAAACACTGGCCTAGTTGTATGGATTAACCTCAATCCCCAAACCTTAAGCCTTTGAGGAGCCTTCGTTCATATAATAAAACTGTAGCGGGTCGTGCCTGCCTGACTAGCTCGGGCGTAGTGCACTTTCCCAAACGCTCACCGATGTGCTTTCTCGACGTTTCGATCAGCCAATCATAGTTCTCGCATCTATGAGGCTACGAATGAGGAGCTTGCACACATGCCCGACGCAAGTTGCCTCTCTGCCCAAAATCTCCAGGCCAATGAAAGATTTCCCTCTATCTGTCCTCTGGCCCGACTACTCTGAGACCTCACTTGGGCCCGGTCAACCTACTGATCGGACGTATCTCTCCAAAGTCAATCTATTCTCCTCTTCCGTTGTGTACACAATAATCTCTTCCATCTACTCTGGGCTTTAAAGACTTCTCTTCTCCACCAAGTAGCCATGGTCTGAAGATCGCAGTTGCACGGTTAGACTCACTTAATCCTCTGCGATATAACCAAATGGACGGCCCAAAATCTAGGCCATCAATGAGAGGGTGTCATGACCTTCATCAACTCGCCCGCCTAATTCCACGTCAACATCTGAGAAAAACTGTCCCATCTGAACCTATTATGGTATCATCCCACATCGTCGCATCATTCACATCTATTTTAGCTGACCAATTGGGCACTTTTTCAAAGAAAACAATTCGGAGAGAAATAAAACGAAATGAGAAAGCATCCAAAAATCGAAAATCTAATGTAAATTTTTGCATTCTGCCGAAGAAACTGATTTACCTGCATTCACAGAAAATGATTACAAATAAAGTGCACGCCAACAAGTTCTCCAATACCTCTTCTCCTTGTAGAAATAGTCCTAACAGAGCTGGAATAGATCGCTTTCAACTACTATGAAATTGCTTTTGTCCGCCGAAACGTTGATGACAAGTTCGTCCTGATTAAGAACAAGCTATCAGGCTTCCAGGACTTGCTTAATGCCAAATTTTCTGACCTTCAATACACGCTTAAAGAGGAGGAAACTAAACAGTAACTCTTCCTCGACGCCACGATGAAAATAAGAGTACTTTGGATAGAAGGACGACCATCACAACCTACACCCTCAGCTACCATAGCAACTAATTTACCATAGCTGTGTTAGGGCGCTTTTCGAGGAGGCGAAAACACCTTCCAGTGCACCAGTGGGCAGAACACTGTCAATCCATTGTTAACGGGTCCAGTTAGCTAATAACAGCTAAACCAAAAACTTAATTAGCCTCTGCCCCCCGTGAAAGCCCCGGAAAACAAACGGGGCAGAGAAAAAAAAGCACTTTAGTACTCTGTACTGTACAAAAAGCATGCATTGGAGGCAATCGAAGGTGCGGGATATTGTGAACGTCGGGGTCAACAATGTAGGATACGAAGTAGTCCGACCGGATAATAGAAGATGAATGTATCCCAACGATTATAAGCTAGTAGATAAGATGAGGCGTAAAAGTACAGAGTGTTATGGATAATTTAATCAAGCGTAGAAGCAGTAGAATGTGAGTAATATGTAAGTGACTCCCAGACGAGTGCAGTGCAGCCATGGGCGAGCCGAGTCAAGAGTCGCATTCTGGTAGTTGTAGTTGCCAGGTCCGGATGTTTGCAACCAACGCTGAGGTTGCCGGCTCCGGGGGTGGCTGAGCATAAGCAGTTACCATCTTGAGGTTCTTTGTGGACTGGCTTTGGGAAGTGGTTGCCCAGTTAGGTCAGACAGACACGTCCGTGACCTAAACCTGCCTTTGACACGCTTGGGTGCGCATGTGCTTAGTGAGCACGAGTAACAGACGTGCCCCAGAAGTGTGCGAGCAAAGCATGGCTTAGAATCCGAGGTCGCTACAAAGGCATCCCTACAAAGCTGGGTGTAGGTATCACTCGTCAGTCGGCACTACCATACGTGCCAAAATCATGTTGACGACGGACCGGCTGTAGACGACTGAGCAGTCAGGCTTAGTTGATAAAAATCCATGCCATGAGTGCCGCTACCTCTATGCAAGCCAGATAGGATAATTCGGTTCGCTAATACTCGAGCCCAAATGGGCCATCCGCAGAGACTATCGAGTAGGGTTAAGTTAGTTAAGTGCCAGCAACTGCGATATTCAGGTCCCGTTCAACAAGAGAAGAGAAGTTATTGGAGGCCAGAGTGGTAGTTACAGTTAATTCTGTACAGAAGGAATGGGGAAAAGGCAGTAAGACGTTGACTGTCAGACAAACGAGCAACCACCGACTAGAACACTACACCTGAAATAAGGTCGCTGCGGGTACCGCCACACTGCCTGGAGCCGCCTTTGTGTGAGTCGGCCTTGACATGTGATTGGTCAGACGGACTGGCTAGGCAGACGGGCGTAGACAGACAGTGCAGTTGTACTCGTTGGCCGTGGTGCTCCTTGGCACATGCTTGCCTGCACAGAATAAGTCACCACAAACCGACACACACTTTCAAGTTGCTACTCATATGCTGGAGGAAGGCGTTGAGCTCAACATCGCCAACACGCGGCTTCTGTCGGGCAGCTGCGACAGGAAACGCTGGAGACCTGGGTGGCTGATACAGCCATGTCAATCCCGGTCACCGCGTGCTGCGTCCACCCAGCCCACTAAGGACGCGTGCCATCACCACGCCGTTGAACCACTGTGAGGTAGGCGATGCGATTTCTGACTTCTTACAGATGCAAATGCTCGCCATCCACACTCTCTTACTCATTGGTTGAACACAGCAATGCTTATTGGTTGTCGCCCTCAGCCTCTGAGGCTGGGAGCTGGACGCTGTTAGTTCGAAAGCTCAAATTAATAAACCTAGTGTTCTGGTGGTCACACTCCTATCTTCTTTGTAGAATACAAGGAATAACTAAGCTATCACCTTTAATGTGTGTGTTTCGTCTCTTGACTTCTCCGACTGCATCCAGTAGCCACGCGTATGTCAAAACAAGTGATAAGAACTATTAAGGTGGTACGGTAATATTGAGCAAATAGTAAAGGATAATCAAGGTACAAACCTCAAAAATGGATACACCAAGTCAAGAGCGAAGGGAGTCGGCCAAATCGCCTGACTCTATACAAGGGAAAACGTTAGTTCAACAATAACCCCACGCAGGGCAACACTACTTTTGGGAAAGCTTGTGTGTGTTAGTGGGATAGGGGGCGTGGCTCTGGTTCTATATGCTTGCAGGAGGCCATTCCTATGGCCTCGGGATTGGTCTAAAAACACCAAGGGAGGGGTGGACGTGAACAGAGGCAATTCCGTGCCGGAAAGGGGGAGTGATGTGTCAGTGTTTGAGGTCAGCAGGAGTGACTGATGTAATCGAACCAGAGGGGGAGGCAATATCGAGTAGCTCCTGAAAATGTCGTTTCTTGCTGCAGTGGGCGACCGGAAGCATTGTGGGCAAAGCTGATTAAAAGGCAAGAGAGCCGAACGGAGGTGAAGACAATATTCAAGCATCATCTAAGTGGTACTTGGTCGGGGGACTAGTTTTAACACCAGTATGAATTGGACTAGAAACAAAAGAGGTCAACATGAATAGAATTCTTAGAGGAGTAGGGCTCGGGCACACAACTCAGAGAAAGAGAGGAAAGCCTTTCGTCACTGGAAATGGACGTGGAGAAGTTCTAACTTGCTTAAATGGAAATTACAGTGTGTGTAGACGTTTAAAAGCATCCTGTATCTCAGTCAGTTCTTATTGAATTTTGAGATTTGTGAAAACTCACAGGATATCCCCCATTAGTTCTCGCAACGGAAAGAACAGCAGACGACATGAGTCTGTTTCATTTATTATTGCTAAAATGAGGTGTACTGGCTTGCTTCACGTGTATCATCTGATCTTTCTGATATGTCTCAGTAGCAGAACTATGCACTCTTAATGCGGTTTCATGTGGTCTGCGACTTTCCTACAAAATGTCTTATGTTCGCCATTGCACCTGACAATTCCATCTCAATGTATTAGTCATTGTCTGGCCTGTCAGTACAGGAGCTTATCGAAAAACGCCCCAGTGAATCCATTCAATGAAAGACCTGTATGTCAAAGTCAAACACAGCTTAACCCATTACCTCCAATAATTTTAACCACTTAATATTTGTTATGAAACTTGACTTTTTCAAACGTCCTGTGGATATCAGAGAAAGATACGTAATAGATAAAGCATGAAGGTTAAATCTGCGTATATACAGACAGATAATCACGAAAACTCTTAAATTTTAAGTGATTTCATATGAGATCACCGAGAGCTAATGGGTTAAACAGAAAGATACAGCAAAAAAACCATGTCAGAATCTGTACCCGATCTTAAGGCTACATGTTAGCCATAACACTACGAAGTACGCTTATTTTTGAAGAAGATGTAGCAGAAAACTGCACTAGCGTATCATTTTCAAACAAAATTCTACTTTTGCAAGAACACGCTTTCTGTGCATTGAAAGTTTTAATCAGCTAAAGCGATTTATAATGCTTTCGGAATTTTCAGTTTTTGTCAAGAGTTACTGCGCGATATTAATTTATAAACCAAACAACACCTTCTCTTAAGAAATGGTCGTGCCTCTACTTCGGTAAGACTTTGGTGGACGCAACGTTGATGCTTTTGTACAACAGAGATTTTCTTATAAACTCCATGAGCCTTCGGGACTAAGGCTGTTAGGATGGCACATCAGATGAGTCAACACTCTAGCCCTCATCAGGTCACGATGACGAGGGGACAACAACATGCGAAAGCGCCATCACACAAAGGGCCAGGTTACCCGCGACCTTCCATTGCCGACATCACAGGAGGGCACAAGGAGCTACACGCACACGAAATAGCACCACCGGGTTGTGTCACCCCGAGGTCATCGGCATCACATGATGGCCCCCCGGATAAGCGTCCCGCGCAGGGACAAATAAGAAGAGACATAGGGCACAAAGAGTGTTTACACTTAAATACGAGGCTGTGGACAGAGGGCGGGATTTCTGCTGCCCGCGAATAGACCGTGCTGCCAACGTCAAGGAAAAGTTGCGGACGAGATGATGCTGCCCACGGGGACGCTGAAGAGTTGGGGCACATGCGGAGAAGAGACTCTTGCAGTAAACTGTTCTCTACAATCCTGTTTGTCTTCCCTTCCTAACATACTGTAGTGGACTCTAGCAGCCACTTGGGACCCAGGATCAGCCGCTAACGCATGACGCCTTTGGCCTGCAAAGCCCGCGCATTCATGCCAGCCTTCGCTCATCTCTAGGTCGCATCATACCGTTAGTCTAGAAATCAGCCGCGTGATTGACTTCTGCGATAAAGCATGCCTCGGCCACCCAGCTATTCCCGACGCTGTTGTCACTCCAGACCCGACCCGACTAGGAAACGGATGCACTAGTTCACAAGTCAAAACTCTTTCCATATATTCTCCCGTCCTTCTACAAAATACACTATTCCTAACAACCTCGCTTTCCCACCGTCTTCTCTCCTCACGTAAAGGGAGCATGGGCACGGAAGATCGCAGCCGTTAGGGTTAACCTTCTGAGCCTTTACTTTCGTCGATAATATAACTGGGGTTATAACAAAGGCTATGTGCAGCAGCCCGTGACAAGCACCACGACCGCTGACATATGGTTCCTTTGACTGTCAAGCTTTGTGGACTTGCATGTAAGCATTTATCCCTCAATCTCTTTGTCGATCTTATATTAAAACGGGCAGAGCTGACCATAACACTACCGTTGATACACATCTAAATCACTCAATTTTACAATTCTTCGTACCTTTAGATTTTTCTCTCAAAATTCTGGACTAGGACGGGTGCACTTATAATGGCCCAAGTCCGAGTGCATGTTGCAACGATGAACCTGACGACTCGCCACGGTTTGCACGTGCACAGCGGCAGTAGCAGTTATCCGAGCTGTCCCAGCTGGCCAATCATCCTCAAGGCTGACTACCACATGAGCGCGTTGGAGGCGCTGTGAAGACTTCCGCACTTCGGACGCCGACCTTGTGGCTCCGGATTTCTGGCCCCAAACTTCTTCCAACCTATTCTTCAATAGTTCTCTATTGAATTCGCTTCTCCTTCCAACTGGCTTCCCATTTATTTTCATACGGAAGCGGGCCTGAAGTTCGTGGCAGCTAGGAGCTTTGCCAATAGCTTAAGCTGCTACAATAAACTACGGCAGGTATGTCTATCGCAGGTGGTTAAGTGAGTTAAACCCAAGCAACAGCAATATTCAGACCATGGTTACTTAGTAGTGAAGCAGTCGGTACAGGTCAGCATAGTAGGAACAGTATATTGTGTACACAGATCAAAGAAGAATAGAAGGAAAGAGATCGAGTACAGAGAGCATGACCTTTCGCGGGAGCGGCGTCATCCGAAGTGAGGCATAGTTAGAATAGAAAATGCACTTGGACGCGAGGTAGTCACAGCACGTTGTCCATGACAGATCTAGCACTGACTAATACAGTAACAGGGTACAACAGGTTGGCCATTTATTGCGATGAGAGTGCGAAAACGAGTTTTTGCCTATTAACACCTTTGAGTGTCCAGCTAGTCTCTAAGATAAACGCTGCGCAGTTATCTACCTCAGCACAAAGGACAAAGCCTAGTGATGCAGCCAACAAAATCAGATCAATAGACGGACCCCAACGCAGATGCAGCACGAACACGCTGTTTGCTTGAATTTGAAGGTAGAGAAAACCAATGAGACAGGCACTGTTTAAATACTCCTCACCTCCAAACAGGACATGGAAACAGGAATCGTGCGTCAAACATGTGGCTCTAGGCTAAGGCTAGAAGTAAGGTTAAAATACGACAATGTCAGTAGCGCACGCGACACTGCTGTCTGTCGGCGTGTCCTAACCATTAGCGAGACACGTGACTGTAGGAAAATTCCCACGTGACCCTGGAAGAGTCCGGCCAGGGTAGTGTTGCAGTCTTTTTTAACGATTGTGGAGCTTTTGGCACAGGGCAGGTAGTCCCTGCGTTGTTTGACTGCTTACGAATGCGAACAAACTGTTACCGTGATCCATTCTGCGAACAGGCAGAGTGTCGAAAGGACTAAAATGCCCTGCACTTCTGCTAGAAAATGTTATAATGGTGGCCAAAAGGCTGCGATATACCCATCTGACTAACGACTCGTGTCAGCCCCGAAAGAAGAACACAACAAGAAGTGTGTAGCCAGCAGAAGTCCTAGAGCAAACCCCGTGCAGCATATTTAAGAGCAAGCAGATGCGTATGTAAAAGGTTGGGCCAATTAGATCGTAGTCACCAGAAAGCCAGGACTCCATTGGTTGGGTGAGTCATGGGGGTTGGCGTGCTAGTCCACCACTTGGCAAGAGTTGGCACAGGCGTCAGACAATGCACTGTGGGCGGACGGTGGTTGGAATTCTGTGCCACCGCGTCACCACGCCGCCGCCATTTGCGCGACTTGCATAACTCTGCGTAGGTGGGCCGGTGATCTCGCGTCGTTAGGGCGGCGTGTACTTTGAGTTAAGCCCACCATAACAGAAAACTCTCTAAAGAGGTCACAAGTGACGAAAGAAGGAATTGTCAACTACAGAATGTTTATCGAGGAGGACTAAGGCTAATTTAGAGTAAAAAACAACGGCTACGATCTTTCAAATGGGGTTCCTTAAGCGAGCAGAGAATGAACGGGCGTGCCAGAGGAGTAGGAAGAGTATATTCTGTACAGATGGAAAGGAGAACATTAGGGACGAAGTTTTGACTGCCGGCGCGCACGTCGTGAGCTTTCCTAGTCCCGCCACTGCGCACTTCACAGGAGGCTTGCAGCAAACGTGGTGACTTTCGCATGAAGTAGAATATAATAGGAGTTGCCTTGCACTGCCCCCAAAAACCGCAGTCTTCCCCCTGCTCCTCCCCTCCCTTGGGCCCATTGTCCCAACGAAGGCAAAAGATCGGAGGCGGGGGAGGGTGCAGGCAGCTGGCGCGGCCATTTTTGGGGCGTGCCGGCTACATCTGACACGGAGCACAGGGTGTTAAAGTGTCATAAAGGCCCCATTAGGAAGGGGCCATTGCAGTCTGACTCCTCCACTGACTGCGCGCCAAGCGATAATGTCAGTGGCACACGCGACACTGACGTCTGTTGGCGCGTCCACACCATAAGCGAGACACGTGACTGTACGAAAAATTCCCACCAGACCTTGGAAGAGTCCGGCCAGGGTGGTGTTGCAGTCTTTTTTAATGATTGTGGAGCATTTGGCACAGGACAGACAATGTTGTAGGTAAAATAACTTGTTTTCGTGCAGAAATGGAGTCCTCGTAAGTGTAATTGCCTGAATGATGTTGTTGAACTGCCTCGTGCCGAAAAGTTATGTTTTCCAGGTTGAAAAAACCAATACAATGGGTGAGAAGATAATACGCATTCAACGGTGTACGAGAGCACAGTATTATCAAGCTTACAGTAGGAATTTTATTAGAATCTAAAGTCTCAGCTAGGCATTACGGTTGAGGAGGGGAAGTGAGTTTCTGGAAGAGTGTCCTTTGGTACCTGCTTCTTCACAGATCGGTACTCTGGCATGCGATCAATTGTGGATGACAACATTAACTTCATGGTTTTTCCGACGTCAGGCTAGAGACAGCCGATAAGAGCAAATATGTGAGTTCCAAGAAGCAGTGCACAAATAGAAGATGCGATCGCTGGAACGACAATATATTTCGGTAAATAGTCCCATAGTTAACTTGAAAAGTCAGTTTATTAGGCAAAACGTGTTTTTCGTCAATTCTTTCTCAGGCCTTAAACTTTACAAAACAATGAACATTTCAACGTTTACAAAAATCAATAATTGTCTAATGTCACGTGATTGCAGCCGGTCGCCTGGCCCCGGTGACCGCAGGCTGCATCAACGTTCAATCCCTCACGGCGCGCACACACACACCAACGCTCAATCTTTTTGCCTCGAGCGACTGGGAGGCACATGCGCACTGCAGTTTGGTTTCGCCGAGCATC
>JAYGXS010001178.1:2346-15601 GCA_036362985.1 Ligula intestinalis
TAAGAAAGAAAATTATAGCATATCGTAAGATATCTGCTCCCAGACACAAGCGGTGCCTGACCACGCCTATAAGCCAATGCCTTGATATCAACATGCAGCCCATTGTCAAGGCTAAGCAAATTGATTTATCTGCATTACAGAAATGTAATGAGTTCATGATGAAGTTTGGTTCTGTTTTATCAATACTAGGCAATCTTTTTGATGGCTAGTTATCAGATTTGCCCTCGCAAGATTGTACAAATTTTGACTCCCTCGTCCATATTATAACCACGGAAGCTTTTGATAGACAAAAGTGAAGCTTTAACTTTATACTAAAAAATGCCTCCATATTAAGTCGCCCTTTGGATATTGCAAAAGATTTTCTATGTTCGGGTGTTTTCAACTACAAAATTGCAGAAGCCAAACGCCTCCAATCGCGTAACAAAAAGCCGCTCATCCTAGTTAAATTGTTTTTACCGATCGAGGTGGACTCAATCGTTGCTCAACGAGGTGGCATTTCCCGATATTTTGAAATGAGTAAATGTTTCGTCAGTCGAGATCTTACACCAATGGAGCGAAGAAATGTGGCTCTCTAGTCCAATATACCAATGACTTCTCAGCCTACTATTCCTAAATCTGTTTGTAGTCCCGATAGGGTAAATGCACTCGCTAATCCTCCCTCTGCATACCTGGCCATACACCAACTAACGGCAGTACACCTGCTATCCCTACCTCCCGAATGTCTAGTCCTAGGTCCATAAACATCAGTGCACCAGTTAGCCCATCCCTCTTGATGTCGGGACCGTCAAGGCCCACCGTTCCGTCATCTACTACGATTAAAACTAGTCTAAATACATTATCTGTACAACTATCGATAAACTCCGCTGCCCTTTAACTCGACAACAAGTTCATCAAGAATGTCGCCAACACCGCCGAACGTGTTGAGCTGAGCGCTTCCCCACCACAACCTAGTTCCTCTTTTGACCGTGGGAGCCATATTATTCCCCCGTACAATGCGTTATTGAACACGTCAGTCCTCAACCACGAAACATTTGATTTGCACGGCAGTAACCCAAATTGGTATGGTTTTAAATCTAATCGGAGTTGCCGTACAGGAGTTTCACTGATTAAGACAACCAGTCCTTATCCAAACGGTCCCAACGCTAATCAGATATCACCGTTTCCCTCTATCGGTTCCTTTACCCATCCTCTACAACCCAAACCCGTAAACTCCTACATGCCTTCTAGCCTCCCCCCCATTCCTCCTAAATGGCCCAGAAGCTTTTTTAGGTTTATCCTCTCCTCATTTTTCCCTGGCAGAAAGCGAGGCCGCTAGATATCTCAGACCTTATCAGCCATCCATTATTGGCTTTTCGTATGCTAACAGCTCCATTCCCGTCAGTACCTGAGAATAGGGGGCCTTGAACGCGGTTTGTTCAAATTCGAAGATAAGTGAAAGCTTTATATAAATTGATTTATATAAGTGAAGAAACGACTCAAAGTCTTTTGTTTTCTTAAATAAATTAACAGTAAGTAACAGTTGACTAACTTAGCCAAAATCTGCTACCAAAATCCTTCCTTGATTTGGTCAGATATTGTCCTCTGTTTCATAGAACGCTGTACAAATACTTTGTTTTGTACTTCTAGTATTTTATAGTTTATTTGTCAAATACACATTACTTAGACATATATTTAGCATTCAAACATCCTTGTCTTGAAAATTTTATTAGGAACAATGACTGACGCGAACGTTGTTGTAGATCAAATCGATCTGTCAGCCCTCTTAAATTTAACAAACTTTATTGATAAGTATGAACCTGTATTTAACATTCTTAATTCACTTCTGGACTCAAATTCACTTGAAAGCAACCTCACTAACTTACCTCAGATTGAGTCTGTGGTGCATTTAGTATCAACAGAAGTTTCAGATTGATCAAAACGTAGCCGTTATATAATCTTCCGCAACTTTCATCAAACGAGTAATCCAATGGTAGCAATACAAAACGTTTTTCAACAATGTGGAATAAGTATAGGCAGAGTGTCTATCAAAAGACTAAATCCGCGAAGTAAAAACAAACCGATTTTGCTAACATGTTCTTCCCACGCCGAAGCTCAAATGCTACTACAAAACTTTGATATAAATAAGAGTTTCGTGAGTTTTAAAGCATATATAGGCCCTGACTTGACCCCAATGCAGCGCAGACACGTTTTTCACAAAGAAAAAGGGCGTAAACAAAGTCAGCCGCATATAGTCGCAGAGGACGGAAACACTCCACAAAATGCTACTTCAGAGGAACAATTAACGAGTTCCTCCTCATCTGGGAAGGAAAACGAAAACTATCAACGTAGCATCAGCTTAGATGACTTGAGAGCGACTTCTTCATATTATAATAATGACAAACCGAAAGCAAATAATAAACCTGCCGAAGCAATTAAGGGAAAGAATAAGGTCCAAACAAAAAGACCCCGAAATAGTACAACCCCATTAGACATGAACAACACTTATCCTGGATCTAATCAACATACACTGATAAATAACAACACACGTCAAAAAATGTCCATGAATAGCAATACCAGTCCTAACTTAACGAACCAAACTAGTAAGCCAGTGTTAGATTATCTCTTACGAACAACCCAGAATAGACCACCATTGCCAAACAGAATTTCATATTAAAACGCATATCCGCATTAAAAAGCACACCCTCAAATGACACCTTACCCCTCGTCTCAACCCATGTATCCTAGCCCATACACAAGACGACCAACGCACAGCCAACCCTTTCATTATAACACACACAATCAAATCCCACCTCGCACAACACCATACCCTCCGATAGTTACACAATGCCATCGAATTCCACCACTCTCATCACCAATTTTACCCAATTATGCACCATTCGCCACAAATAGTCCAACACCACCATATTACCCACTAATCACACAATTTCCGCACATGAGCCCTCAACACAATAAAACAAGTAATAGGAATCCATTTTTTCACAACAGATTCCAGCTTTTGTATCCGACACCATAAGTGTTGCTCTTATTAATGCTAGATCGATAGCAAACAAAGTTCCACTACTTAGGACTTTTATTGACACACACAATCTCGATAAAGTCTTTTTAACAGAAACATGGGTAAACGAATCAACCTCCAATGCTTCACTTTATATAGCAAACTACACCTTCTATAGAGAGAACCGTGCTAATAAACGAGGAGAAGAGGTTGCATGATCTTCATAAGATGTACCATAGAACAAAGTGGCTTTGAGGTTCTTCAGGAGACGTTCAATGGCAAAGCATGCTTCGCTATAATATCATCAAAGACCCTTAAAAGCATTCTAATTGGATGTTTGTTCACCCCTCCGGAATATAGTAATGATGACACTGGTCTTAAAAATCTACTATATATTCTATCAAATATCCAAACCGAATATAAGATGATTGCAAGAGACTTAAACCGTCCAGAAATAAACTGGACATATTTATCAGCCCCATCCAGACATGATGAATTATTATCATCAATTGTGTTTTATAACTGGACGCAAATAATAAGCAAACCAACCAGGGGAAACAATAAACTCGATGTTATTCTGACCAATTGTATCTGGCCCTTGTATACGCACTAAGACAGCTTAACCTTTGATACTGATCATAAGACAATAATGCAGTGCTCCCTCTTAACATTAAAATAAGACCTGATCCTAGTTACACTTCTATAAACCCCAAAAATCTTGACATTGAATCTATGAATAACTACATAAGGTCATTGGATTGCAGCTCTTTCCTCCTAACAACATCCCCTCTAGAAACTGTAAACTTATTATATGCCACCCCTAATTGAATTCGATATACCCTAATTGATGAGTGATCCCCATTTAAGAAATCACTAATCCCAAACTTCCTTTACAAACAGCTTAAAAAATACTTAAAAAACAACTCCACGACCCATGTATTAGTTATCTATCTACGCTTAGACGCATATCAGAGATTCACGGGTTAGCCCAGAACATTGAAACAAATAAGACGATAGCAGCAGAAAATCGGGCAATCGAGTCCCCAGAAGGGACAGCCCAAATCTTCAGGAAACAAATAAATAATCATCAAAAGCAAGGCCCCCAAATCATGCTTGATGACCAAGGAATAGTAATAACAAATGACAACCAAATAGAAAATATTTTCAATGAGTATTTCTCAACCAACTATTCAGTCGAGGAAGAACCAATCCCCCAACCAACAGAAATGACGGCACTAGTATTAAAAGAGGTATTGTTTAACGAAGAAACTGTAGAGAAAGCTATCCGCCAACTGTCCAATTCCACATCATATGGAACGGATAGAATCCCTCCTTGCATACTGAGACATGTGACATATGCCCGAATACTTCTTTCTAACCTTTTTTCGGTACTGCAGTCAAATGGTACTAATCAAGAAATTTGGAAAAAATCATGTATCACCCCAGTTTACAAAAACGGAAATCGGTCACATTCCCAAAATTATCGTGGTGTTCACCGAACATATCGGGAAAAGGCCGGCAGATACTGCAGAAATGACCCGACCCAGACCGCTAAAAATAGTATTTAAAAACAAGGAACATGTTTAGGTAATCCCGTCTAAAAAAACTAACCTTAGTCACGCGCACAGAGGTTTTTATTTTCAACCGGACTACTCCCTGGAGGAACGGCTGAAACGCCGAGAACTAGTAGCGGAACTACAGTTGAGGAACAAGAATGGCGAGGTAGGCCTGAAAATCTTCAACGGGAAGATAATTCAGAAGAAAACATTGAACCAAACCGTTATACTCCGAACGACGGTCAGGAAGTGACTGTCACAACCGGATTACACCGTACAAAGAAACTAAAGTGCATGTACACCAATGTACAAAGCCTGCTCTCCAAATTAGATGAGCTTAAGATGATTACGTGCCAACTGGAACCAGACGACATCTGCATAACAGAAACATGGTTGTCCACGAAGGTAAGCGACCAGGAAATTGCTCTCCCCGGGTTTCAAGTTTTCCAAAAAGATAGAGTCGGGTGTTTAGGTGGGGGTGTGCTTATCTATGTTAGACACGGCCTGCTCGTGTCCGACAAGTCCAAAAACCTTTCGGGCAATATAGAGGCAATATGGCTCAACGTTAGAACATCGGGGTCACAGGCCCTTGACATCATGGCGGTCTACCGACCACCATCGAGCAACCAACAGTCAGACAATAGTCTGATAGAAGGATTCGAAGAAATTGCTAGGAGATCCGATGTCATGGTCATGGGAGACTTTAACGCCCCCCATATCAACTGGAATGTGAGTTCTGCGCCCGGCGCAGCAGTAAATTTCGATCGACGACTCCTACGCACAGTACGTGCATCTTTCCTAACGCAACACGTCCTATATCCGACCAGATTACGCGAAGGGCAACAAGCTAATTGCTTAGACCTAGTACTTAAAAAAGCACCTGATAGCGTGGACATTGTAAATTGTTTACCACCTCTCGGAAAAAGTGATCACGTAGTGCTACAGTGGGAATATTCACTCTTCTCTGTGCCCGATCGTAGTGCGGTAACCAGACGCAACATACTGAGAGGGGACTTTACACAAATGAAAACCACAGTGAGCGAGATAGACTGGAACAAACTATTCACCGGGTGCGTTCTCGATGATTGGTCAGCATTCAAAGCCGTATTACACGGACTAATTACCGATTTCTGTCCTATCACGATCAAAAAAGTAACAAATAGGCCTCGATGGCTACCGCCGTTGCTAAAGAGGGAAGTAAACCGCAAAGGAAGGCTGTTCAAAATCTATCGCAGAGAGAGGAGCCCCGAATCGTACAATAGGTATAAGGCACAGAGAAACAAGGTTAAGAGCCTGATACGAATTAGCCAACAAAACTTCGAGAGTAATCTAATAAATCGTGCAGTAGGAAACCCAAAGCTTTTCTACAGCTACGTTAGGCAATGTACTCGAAATAAAGACCCTATTCCTCTGCTAAAAACAGACGACGGTGTAGAAATTTGCGAGATTAACGAAAAGGTGGAACCTCTATCCTGCTTCTTCCAGTCGGTCTTTAAGAGAGAGGCTGAGTTCACTGCTATTAACTGCAGTGTGGTAGTGATCCAGACCATAGACTCGGTTGAACTCACGGAAGCTACCGTTCTGCGAGAACTTCTACAGCTCAAAAGAACGAAGTCGTCAGGTCCGGACGAGATACCTGCAAAGCTATTAAAAGAGCTAGCCATAGAGTTGGCGGTACCCCTGTACCTTATCTTCCGAGCTTCTCTTAATACTGGACAAGTGCCACCCGATTGGAAGACAGCGTGGATCTCACCCATCCACAAAAGTGGAAGTCGGGCGACCGCAAATAACTATAGACCGGTCAGCCTCACCTCAATATCCAGCAAGCTTATGGAACGCATAGTCAAACGCGAGCTGATGCACTTTTTGGAGCAACATCAACTTCTTTCTGATAAGCAGCACGGATTCCGCAGGGGAAGGTTCTGCTTGACCAATTTGCTCCATTGTCTAGAACAATGGACCCGAGCGATCGATGAAGGGAATACGGTGCATACAGTCTTGGTAGACTTCAAGAAGGCGTTTGACACGGTGCCCCATCAACATCTCTTACACAAGCTCAGCCGCATAGGGATAAGGGGAAACCTTTTGCAGTCGATAGCAAACTTCTTGACTGGTCGTACCCAGACCGCATGTATTGGCGAACAGCGGTCGGCGGAGGTAGCAGTTGAGAGCGGGGTTCCACAGGGATCTGTTATTGGCCCTATTCTCTTCCTTATATATATTGATGACTGCATAAGCTGACTAGACTGCGAAATCGCAATGTTTGCTGATGACATAAAACTTTGGAAGGTCATACACAACCAAGACGATTAATTAAACCTCCAGGCAAATTTGCATAGACTGGAGCAATGGTCGACCCTTTGGCTCATGCCATTCAATGTGGCAAAATGCAACCTAATGCGCTTTGGTAGAATCAGCACTACGCCTCGGAGGGTGTATTACCTGAATCACACGCTGCTGCCAGAGGTTGAGGCTCAGAAAGACCTGGGGGTGTGGTTCACGCCTTCACTGAAGCCATCACTCCACGTCCTGAAAGTGGCTAAATCCGCAATATCGAGCTTGTATCTAATCAAGCGAGCCTTTGCTTAGTTTGACAAAGCTGTATTTGGCAAGGTATTCGGCAAGTTCATGCGACCTCAACTGGAATTTGCCATCCAAGCCTGGAGACCTTGGACAGCCAAAGACAAAAAAAACCTCGAAAGGGTACAAAGACGCGCAATAAAATTAGTACGAGGCCAACGGAACCTCTATTATGAGACCCGATTGGTAAATCTTGACTTGTTTCCTCTGGATTACAGGCAGATACGTGGGGACCTTATCCAGGCATTTCGCATGTTGCGTGGTCAGGATTGCTGCCTCCAAACAAATGACTTCTTTGTGCGGGACACCACCTCTAGGCTGCGAGGAAACGCCCTCAAATTACGTGTGACTGGGGCAAGACTTGACCCAAGAAAATTATTTTTCTCCAAGAGGGTAATCCAGGCATGGAATGCCCTTCCTGCGGATATTGTCATGTCCCCTTCCGTGGATGTCTTTAAGGCAAACCTAGACCGATATAATGAGTATTGTCACGATTAAGTACTCCAAATCCAATCACTGTACTAATCCGATTCTAAAAATTAAGGCGTTCTACATCCAAACCTGAAATGCTAGAAATGCTATAAATATATACTAATAGTAATTTGTAAGTAGCATTATTATTAATTAACCAAATGAGTTTCTGACACTATCTACCTATGACGTCTCTACTCAGTACGCGATCTGCGCCGATCGTGTCTGAGGACGCACCTACCGCACCTATGGTCCTAGGCTATGCGGTCCTGTCACACGCTTTCTCGTATCGACCGACTGCTGACAACGTGGTGGATTCCTCGGCTCTTGGCACAGCAAAGGCGTATCATGGTCGCATCTCCTGTCTTCGGGACGTTCTCGTGACTCCGAGGTCTCCTCCTCGTATGGTCCTTCGGGTGTAGATATTACTCGTCATGGACGCCATGGCCACCGTCAACATTCACAGAAGCATCATGCCCCTATCATTCACATGCTTCCCCACGAGCGACAGTTTTTCTCCTAAAAACCAAAAATGACATTCCATTTTGAATTATGAGCCAGCCGTAGGAGTTTTTTCACTGTCTGCTATTCTTCCTCAGTTACAATGCTGGCTCGTGTAAACTGCGTGTGACTTTTTTACTTGAAACAAGCGAGTAATCGTTTGAAACTGTGTCAACGACTTCTTTAGAATGTTCGGCTTTGCCGATGCATTTCCTGAATCCTATGTACCAAGAGGGATTTCAAAGGCGTTTGCCTAGATTTCCTTAAATAAATTTGACTTGACTTGACTTGAACATCGGTTTTAGCAAATATCTTAGAAAAAATAATGTATAACCAAATGTTAGACCATCTGACGAATGTAAATCTCATATCTCCCTCTCAACATGCCTTTTTGCCTAAATGTCATGTCAGTCCTGCCATCTCACTTTCTTGGAATTCGTCTCCAGAAATAGAGATGATGAGAACACGGTAGCTACAATTTATTCTGATCTAAAAAAAAGCCTTTGACAAAGTTCCCCATAAAAGACTGATCGTGAAGCTAGCAAGTCACGGGATTCGCCCCCCCCCTCCTTGATTTCCTCAAATCCTATCTTCAAAACCGATTCCAAGTAGTACAACTTCGAAATATAGTATCAGAACCAGCTCATATAAGCAGTGGTATTTTTCAAGGCACTATCCTAGGTCCCCTCTTATTTCTCATCTACATTCATGAGTTATCCACGATATCAACCTCTGCTAAAACATTTTTATATGCAGATGACTTTTAACTCGCATATGCCTGTAAAAAAAATTCGATAAGTAGTGTGCATAGAACAATTGAATTAGACCTTCAAAAACTAAACGACTGGAGTTTTCAGTGGTAAATGCCGTTTTCACCAAAAAAATGTCATCTCATGATTTTTGGACCACTAAATCTTCCTCCCATAATGTTTAGTGGTCAAGAAATTAAAGAGCTAACAGCTTTAAAAGATTTAGGTCTTAGCTATTCTAATACTCTTGACTTATCCCCACATGTTAAAAAAATCACACCAAAAGCCAATCGACTGTGTGGCTTCATCAGTAAAAATTTCATATTAATTACACTTAAGACTAAACTTTACAAAATGTACGTTTCACCTATTTTAGATTACTGCTCAATATTTTTCGGTACCATGTCATCAGATGACAGACAGAAACTTGAAAAAATCCAGCAAAGGTTTACCAGTGTTCTGTGTAAACGCGATGACGCCCGAGACTCCTATTCAATAATGTACAATAGATATGGTCTTAAACCCCTCTGGCAAAGGCGACTCCAAAATGGTTTAACTTTCACATTTAAAGTGACACATAATCAGAACATCCTCAGCAATAATATGTTAACAAATCAAAAAGGTTCCCGTCCCACTAGAAACAACCAGCATACAATTCACAACGCTAAAGCTAGGACGGTCCAGCGATCAAATTTCTACACCATAAGATATGCGATCATATGGAATGCCCTACCAAACGATATTCGCAAAATCCACGCTTAAGCCGAATTTAGAAGAAAAACCAAGCAGTTCTTCTCAAATGACATGACGCATATATTTCTGAATAAAATAGGACACTTTGCTAACCAGTTCTTTGACGTCCAATTCGGACCAAAAGGGATCTAACGGTCCAGGAGAGTTCCCGAACATTTTGGAAAAAACTGGCCAATGCTGGAAGCTTTCCAGTCGACGCTTTCCAGCGCTGAGCAAATCAAAGCTTGAGCAAAATTGTGCCTTGCCTCCTTTTCCAATCCTTAAAAATAAAAAAAATAAAACTAAGAACAATTTATCCATTCCAATATTCTTCGACTAACATCTCAATGTTTATAAAAAAGTATTATGACTGAAAATAATTTTCTATTCAACTATGCTTTGCAGCTGCCTCGACACACCTCAGACATCTGCAACGTCCCATCTCATTAGCAAAATCCTGCCAAAGGACAACGATTGTGATCTCCGTATCGAGAAGACCACTGCATACGGTGTAGCGGGCCAGGGATGTCGAGGTTGGCACACACCTAAAGGATAAGGAAGGGCATTACACAGATAATAATAATAATAATAATAATAATATGTTTATTATGCCAGTTTACAGGCAATTGTAAAGAGTTGGTAATGCACCTCTTGGGCGCCTTCCAACACCTCGAAGACCGGAAAAAACCTAAAACAAACTCCTTATGTTGCAGCCAGTATTGGTTTTGTTTCAGGTTTTTTGTTTCGTCAATACTGGGCGAGATTAGGAGTTTGTTTCAAGTGAAAAAAACCTGCCTTCAAAGGTATGATACAAACGGAATAAATGTACAGTTGTAAGCTGAGTTGACTCATCAGCAGGAGAACTGTTTCATATCGTTTAAAAACATTAGTTCCAGACGGAGAGGGTTGGCACAAGAACACAGTGTTCTCAGTCTTTCTTCAATGGTTGTCGGCAAAAGTTGCGCGCTATCGGCTGAAGGGTTAGCAGACTGCGGGTTGCTGCTTCAGCCGCATTATCTTCAGCAGTGAAGCCTGGCGGGGTTCAAAGTCCACGAACGCCATCAGAGTGAAAGAGAGATTCCACCGAGTCAGCACCCAAAATTCGTGAAAGTTGTCCTGAATGTAGAAAACTAGTTACAGCTCTCTTAAACATAGGGTAGTTTTGCTGGGTTTTAATACTTTTGGGCAGCTTATTCCAGATTGATATGACATTTACTGAAAAGAATTGCCGGTACTTAACTGTGCGTGCCATAGGAAGAAATAAAAATACGTCTCGATGACTGGCGCGTCGAGAGTGCTCAAGCTGCTTTATTGTACTAAGAGGATTAAAGGTTTGACCATTCAAAAGTTTAAACAGTAAAAATAGACCCTTCTGCAATCGACGAAGCCATAGGGGATCCAGCTTTATAAGTTCGCACCTTTGTTGGTAGGTTAAGTTACGGTGTTCTGTAGTGAAAACTCTTCTAGTGAAGAAGTGCTGCACCGATTCTATTTTCTTCCGTTCACTAGTGCGCAGAAGACTGAACAGAGGCGAGCAGTATTCAAGACTAGGTCTCACGTACATATTATAAAGGCTAGTTCTAACATTGATAGTCTTAAAATTTCTAAGGATAAATCCGGTGGTTCGGCGTGCTTTCGAGACTATCAGGGCACAGTGCTCTGACAAATTGAGACTATTAGAGTAGGATATGCCCAAATCCTTGATAACTGCTGGAACATTTAGTTCGTGGCCGTCAATGCTTAATTCCGGTTGATGATCGTCGCCAACAACCATAACGGAACATTTGTGCCATGAAAGGGTGAGGCGCCATGTGCAACACCACTGGGCGAAGGCCTGAAGATCCTTTTTTATCAGCTCGAGCACGATGTTGCGATCTGCCGGTTTATATCGATAAGCGACTTTTAAATCATCAGCGTACATGAAGGGTCTGCCATACTGAAAACAATCTGAAACGTCGTTGACAAAAAGGCAAAATAGGAGCGGACCCAGTAGACTACCCTGTATAACTCCACTCCTCACATGCGTGGGGTTGGAGATAACATTGGAAATTTTTACTCGTTGTGTGCGAGCATCCAAATAGGAAGATATGAAGTTCAGAGGCTTGCTACCTATGCCGAAGGAGGCCAGTTTCAGAAGGAGGAGGTTATGATCGACCCGATCAAAGGCCTTAGTAAAATCAAAATAGACGCTATAAGTGGCAAAACCGCTGTCTCTAGATTGCAGCACATAATCAAAGAAAGAGAGCTGGCAGGTGTCACAAGATCGTTTCTCGAGAAAGCCATGTTGAGCTGTACTGAGCAGGTTGTTCTCTGTCAAGTGACGCATCATCTTTTCTTTGATTAAGGTCTCCAAGATCTTCGATGCTGCGGGAAGTGTATTTATTGGCCTAAAGTTGTCGAATGATGTCGATCGGCCGTGCTTGCGAATAGGCATTATGTGCGATTCCTTCCACAACGAAGGAAAGGTTTCGCTCTCAAGAGCAAGATTAAATACCTTACAAAGAATAGACGGAAAGATATCATTCGCTTCAGCTTTTAGAAGGCTAACTGGGACGCCATCTGGTCCTGGACTATAGGATTGGCGATAACGACGAATGGCTACAGTCACATCCCAGACGGTAAAACTTATGGTTTCGAGTATGGCACCCGTCCAAGCCTGGATAACCGGAGGTGCAGCGAACGAGCTTTCACTAAACGTTTTGGATAGGAACGCATTGAAGCTATCGGCGGTCAGCTTAGCGTCAGCTATGGGGTTTCCTAAAGCATCTCTAAGTATGGGGTGCTGCGTTTTCATCTGCGCTTTTACTGTACGCGAAAAGAGTTTCGCAACATTAAGGGAAGGGTTTTCAGCGAAGTGAGCCTCATCGGCTATCTGTTTTTCTTCGGAGAGCTTCTTAGCCTGCTCAAAGATCAGTGTGATCAAGGGCAGAACGGAAGTGTCGTTCAGCCGATGCAAAAGACGAGAGAGTTTACGCAGCCTACGACGGAAAGACAGAGGAAGGTACACTTCATCCTTGACATGTATTACTTTCTTACGGGGGACAAAGTGGAGGATGAGTGGATCCAACACTTTGTACAGTGCATCGGTACAAACATTTACATCCAAACATTGGAAAAATTCAGACCAGTCGAGAGCGTTTAGATGTGCCAGTAGGTCAGCCGTGTTTGCTGATCGGAAGTCATGATAAATACTATACTTTTGGGAAAATGTTTTATCCGCCTCCAGTTCTAGTTCACGAACAACTGTAACATGGTCTGAACTCCCAAGTGCGTCTAAGGATGACACTGAAAGTGGTTCGCATCCCCTACAAAAAATTAGGTCGAGTATGTTTGTTCCTCGAGTGGGAAAATCGACTACCTGATCCCACATGCCGATATCTATTGCCTCAAGTAAGTTCTCGTACTTTGAAGGACCGGATGGTGGAAACCACTGCACGTCAGGAAGGTTAAAATCGCCTGCAATCAAGCAATACTTAAGATTCAAGTCAGCTGCGGCATGAAATGCCTGCGAGAGACAAAGATCGTAGTCTGCATCGGCATTAGGTGGGCGATAAACACAGCCAACAAGTAAGGAGCATTTGTTTTTTAGAACAACTTGTAGCCAGCAGCTCTCCTCCACCGCTGTGAATTGTGGATAGTCCAACGGGAGAAATGCAAGTGGCTGCTTAATA
>JAYGXS010001179.1:0-15585 GCA_036362985.1 Ligula intestinalis
GCCAAAGATGTGCTTTACAAATAAACCTTATTATTATTATTATTAGTCGTTTACGTAAATCAGGAATAGCAGCGGACCCAAAACTGAGCCTTGTGGTACACCACTCTCGACCATTGTCCATTCTGAGGTGGAGTTTCCGACAACGACCCTCTGTTCTCTGAGGGACAAAAAACTACTGATCCATTTATACATTTTTCCTTGGATTCCCACGTCCCAAATCTTCTGCAGAAGAAGCCTGTGTGGTACACTATCGAAGGCCTTTTTGAAGTCGAAGAATATAACATCAATTGGATAGCCTTTATCAGCGGCCTTTGTCTACTTCTCCTGTGAGTAAAGAGCACTCGTGAGACAAGAGCGTCCTGAGCGAAAGCCGTACTGTCCATCACATAGTATTTTGTTGCTTTCGAGGAAATACATTAAATGCTTCTTAATAATGCGCTCCATTACTTTGCTCGCGATGCAAGTTAGACTGACAGGACGGTAATTTGCGCAATCAAGTCGCGAACCTCCCTTATAGATCGGGGTGACGTTTGCCCACTTCCATTCTTCTGGGAGTTCGCCTTCGTCAAAAGATTTCTGGAAGATGGCAGCCAGGGGTTTGCATAGTTCGTTAGCTAATTCTTTTAGTGCTAGTGCAGGAATTTTGTCCGGCCCAGGTGATTTGGCAGGCTTAAGTTGGAGTAATTCGGCCCTGACAGTGTTGTGTGAAAACTCTAGGTCCTCTATTTTGGGCAATAAGGAGGAGGGTAAGGGTGCAGTTATCGGTTGATGAGCGGACGGACCGTCAGCAAAAGTTGTAGGTTCTCGGATGTAGACGGATTCAAAGAAGTCGGAGAGGAGGGAGGCTTTCATCTGGTCTTCGGTCACCAGTTGTCCATCGGCTGATCTAAGGGCAGGGATCAGTTCCTGAGATCTCTTTGTGCTTCGTATGTAACCGTACAAGATCTTGGGGTGTTCCAGCGACTTATGTAATATGTTCAACTCGTATTTCTTGCGCAGTTTAGTAGCTTCTCTTTTACAAATGTTACATTGTTGCTTATACTCCCGTAAATGTTTACCGGAGCCGGTTAGTCTGTAGCGTCTCCAGAAGCGGTTTCTTTTTTTGAAAGCGGCCTGCAAGTTTGAGTTCATCCACTTCGGGCGATTCGTACTTGTCTTTCTTCTGAAGGGACAGTTGAGACAGAGAGTTCTTTTCAACGTCGAGCTAAAGGTCATCCACTGTTCATTTGCCCCACCTTGGAGATCTGTTTCCCATGATACCTCTGACATTTCTCTTCTCATAAGTGCGTAGTCGCCCTTCCAAATGTTACTTTCCCATGTGTCGGAGGAGTAGGGTTTGGAGAACAGCGAATACTCGAAATACAGCATAATATGGTCGCTTGACCCTAATGGTGGTCGATCCTGCAGGTCAATCACAGTTTCCTCCTCTCGTGTAAAGATAAGGTCGAGACAGTTCGACTGTTGTCCTTCCCTAGCCCGCGTTCCAAACGCGACGGTTTGGCAGAGCAGTTTGGCTGTGGCCCATTGTAGTAATTTGTGATTGAAGTTGTCTTGAAGACCCTGTGCAGTCCATGTCTGCCAGTCAACACCAGGAGCGTTAAAGTCCCCAACGATTAGGATGTCTTTTTTCTCACTAACCCTATACAATTCTGCTATGAGGATAGTGTCTTGGTCATGAGAATGGTTTGGCGGGCGGTATGTCACCGAAAGCGTCAGTGGCCTGGCGTACTTAGCAGATATAGTAATATTTAGCATTTCCTCATCTCGTGCTGGGACCGGTACTTCAGCCGTGGCTGTCAGCTTGCAAGTGACATAGACTATAAGCCCTCCTCCCCTAGTTTTTCTGTCTTTCCTGAAAAGCTGATACCCTCTAAGTGATAATTCAGAATCAGCGATATCTTTTGAAAGCCAGGTTTCAGTTAAAGCCATGATGTCTGGTTTCACCTCCTCGACCAAGTTTTTTAGTTCGTCCAGCTTGTTAAACAAGCTTTGTACATTTGCGGTTAGGACCTTTAGTGACAGTTTACTCCGTGAGGCCCAACCCTCATCGTGACAGGTTTTGGCCAGAGGAAGGGCTCCTTGACTTGTATTATTTGCCCATCTTTTATTTTCAGGCCCTTTGCCCCGCTTTCGGTCCTCTCTCTCAATTCTATCCTTAGTTGCCTCATTTTCATCCGCTCCCTCGGCTCGTATTCTGGCTGAAAAAACACTTGCTTGTGCGAATTTCGTAAGGCCGTTTTTCCTTTTTAGCAGTTTTGATGCCAAGCCTTCGTTATCAAATATAACTTTGAGAGGCCTTGGGTTTGTTTGTAGGTCGCGGCCTAGGTCTGCTTTACCAAGACGGAAGGCTTTATTGACGGTATAGGTTTCCCCATTCTTTAGGACAGCGCTGACGTATTCGTGTATTCGATCATAGTCGTGTGCAATTCGTTCCGTTGTACTGTCAAACGTGGACTCAGGAGCACCTTGTATGATAATGTTGTTTTTCCGATTTATGGACGACTTCTGTAATACCTTACCTGTAGTTCCGTTTGACTCGTCTTGAACAACTATGCAGTTTTGTCGGTCAAGGGAAACCCGTGATGCATTTCCAGTCTTACTGCTATCGGCAGTCTTGGGCAGTATTTGCTTGAACTTGGGGAGTGTTACCAATGTTCAATAAGT
The DNA here is from genome assembly GCA_036362985.1 of Ligula intestinalis. Taxonomy (NCBI): domain Eukaryota; kingdom Metazoa; phylum Platyhelminthes; class Cestoda; order Diphyllobothriidea; family Diphyllobothriidae; genus Ligula; species Ligula intestinalis. The sequence goes on from JAYGXS010001179.1 coordinate 2,665, forward strand.
CAGTATCACTTCCATTCGATTCTTGTCCAACACTTATCATGCGCAGAGCAGTAGGCGCATGAAAGGGAGAAAAGGAAATGGGAGTAACGGGATGAGAGCATAATGATAAGAGCAATATTTTCAGCGCCCATACATACCACAGGCAAATAAAGTGTGACATTTTTAGGAAAAAAGGGGCTAGGTCGTCCGGAAGGATTGTTAGGGTTTCTTGAGTTTAAATGGGTAATTGACCTTGGAAGTGTTTGAGTTTAGTGAAATGTGCTGTAAAAACAACTGCTTGGAGTTTGATTGCATAAAGTACGGGGAAGTTTGTTCGGAAGAAAACTTCTGAAGGAGGAAGGGATCATGCCATCGATGGTGTGGCATGGCAGCTGTGCCTATAGGGGCTACTGCGCTCTAGAATTTTACCAATTTGCCTATTTAAAGGGTGTCGCCGTCGCAACGACGTTCGTATTCCGACTTCTGTTTAGTGGTTACAGGTTTGATAGTATTACGGGCGGGATCCTCGACTTGTGCGATACGAAATAGTATATCCAAGAATCTAACATAGAAGTATCTCAACGGTTTCACACTATAAAATAAGAGCGAACATTTTGACCACCAAAAACAATTTTTTTCGTCTGATTGAATGTTGTGGCCAGTAACCTACATGGTTTATTTGACTGTGTTAGCTAAAAATGTTCACTTTCACTTAACTACTCCCCGTCCTAAAAGAATGGAGGATAAAAACTTAATAGGAGGAAGAGGTGGGCATTTTAGACATATTGTACTAGTAAATACCAATCGGTAAAACAGATGTGACGACCGCTGCTCGTAAGAAGATGGGTTTTTGGCATAGCCAAAAGTGGGGGTTCTCAAGTGTTATTGGAGTCCGGGAAATAGCAAGGGTGTTGTGTTTGGTGGAGGAGGTTTTTCTGTTGGGACGATTAAAAGGGACTTCGTAAAAGCCACCGTTGATTGCTTAAACGTCGGTGCGATTGTATTGTTTTAAATCTAATCGGAGTTGCCGTACAGGATATTCACTGATTAGGACCACTAGTCCTTACTCGAGCGGCCATAACAATAATTTTATGTCACCGTTTCCCCCTATCAGTCCCTTTACTTATCCTCTACCACCCAAACCTGCAAACTGCTACATGCCTTCTCGCACCCCCCCCCCCCCCCCCCCCCCCCCACCCCCCCCACCCCCCCCTTCCCTTCCCCCCCCCCCCCCCCCCCGCATTCCTCCTAAACGCCCCAGAAACTTATTTTTGTTTATCCTCTCCTCATTTTTCCTGCCAGAAAGCAAGTCCCCTATACATCTCAGACCTTATCAGCCATCCCCTATTGGCTACTCGTATGCTAACAGCTCCATACCCGTCAGTACTTATTCCACCAATAATAACGGCTTACAGTTTGCCTACCCACCTTTAAGTCACTTTAAGTCACTTTATTAAGGGAAGAAGGCTTTCACCCTTGAGCTCCCTATTCATAACCAAAATCGCATAATAGGTCCACCGTAACAATAATACATAAAACAAATGTGCAAATGTAGGCTTAACATCAGCGATAAGTATGAGCCAGTTGCAAGGTGCTGCTACTGACACTTTGTTCATCATATTTACCACAGTTGCTCAGCAAATGAGAATCAAGTTTGTGTTTAAAAATGTCAACAGTTTCTGAGAGGACCACATCTTCCGGGAGTCCGTTCCACGCTCCAATGACCCTCTGAGAGAAGGCGTTTCATCAAACGTCGATATGGGCCGGTTTCCTCTGTAGTTTAAAAGGATGACCTCGCAGATGGTCAGTCCGAGCCAATTTGAAGAAATCATCAAATTCTAGGGCGCAGTCTTGGCTTCCAACAATACTGTAGGTTTGTATGAGGTCCCCGCGGAGTTGTCTATAATTGAGAGGGAAAAGATCAAGTTCGGTCAGTCTGTCTTCATAAGGCAGATAATCAAGATTCTTGACCATCTTCGTAGCCCTCGCCTGCACTCGTTCCAGGTGCAGGTAATCCTTCTTGAACCACGGACGCCAGGCCTGGACAGCATACTCCAAGTGGGACCGAACAAACGCTCCGTAGGTTTTCCTGAAGAGCTCCTTGTCAATGTTGACGAATCCCCGCCTAATCGCAAACAGCACCTGTGTCGCGCGTTTAGCTGCCTTTACACACTGAGTAGATGGTTTGAGTGAGGAATTTATTAGAACACCGAGATCCTTTTGTTCGTTTACATTTGAAAGCGAGTGCCCATCGAGGAGGTATTGGAAGGTATCGTTCTCCTCATCAGTCCTTCTAGTACGGAGTCTTAAAACCACACACTTACTAATGTTGAAGTTTAAAAGCCAACGAGTAGACCAGCAGCTAGTTCGATTGAGGCTCTCTTGAAGCGCTTTCCTATCGGCGTCAGACCTGATGGCTCTCCAGAGTTTGACGTCGTCGGCAAACATGAGAGCGCTGCAACCCAGGTCATTCACACAGTCGTTGATATAGATAAGGATGAGCAGTGGCCCTAAAACAGAGCCTTGGGGACGCCACTCAGAACAGATGTAGGGTTTGACTTTGAGTCACCGATGCACACAGTTTGCGATCACCCTGTGAGAAAATCTGTGATCCATGCCAGCAGGTTTCCTCTTATGCCAATTTCTGACAATTTATACATTAGACGCTTATGTGGGACGCTGTCGAATGCCTTCTTGAAGTCCATATAGATGATGTCAACCTTACCATTTTCATCTAGTGCGCGAGTCCACTGCTCAGTGGAGAGTAGAAGGCTGGAAAGACAATAATGGTTCTTTCTGAAGCCGTGTTGGAGCCCTGAAGGTAGGTTGTTCGCCTCCAAGAACTCCATTGTCGTCTTCTTAATTATCGTTTCCATCAACTTACAGCAAATGCAAGTTAGGCTGACGGGCCGGTAATTGTTGACCTTCGTTCGGGCTTCGCCCTTGTATATCGGGTAGATATTTGCCATTTTCCATTCGGATGGCAGTTTTCCTAGTTCAAATGAAGAACGAAAAATATGTGCTAGGGGCTCTGAGAGTTCGCTTGCCAATTCTTTCAAGAACTTGGCTGGTATATTGTCTGGACCGGATGACTTTGCTTCTTTGAGGCTCTGCAGCTCCCTCTCAACTACAGATGTTGGAAATAGTAGAGAATGAAATGCTGGACCGGCGTTTACAACAGCACTGTTGGCATTATCAAAATGAAGCTCGGTTTCCCTAGTGAATACCGAGGCAAAGAACCGGCTACAGTACTCGGCTTTCTCGTCATTCTCAACGACTTCGCCGCCATCATCATTCTTTAGTACTGCGACAGGATCCTTGTTTTTTAATCTACTGTTAATATAGCGGAATAAAATTTCGGGCTTTTCTTCGGCCTGTTGGAGGATTCTTGATTCATAGTTTTTACTGGCCTGGCGAATTGATTTGTTTACTACATTTCTTTGGCGTCAGAATTCCTCGAGGTGTACTGGCGACCCAGTTTTCCTGAATAACTTCCATTGCCTATTCTTCTTCAGTTGCCTGTTAAGGTCTCTCGTCAACCAGGCAGGACGACTAGTCGTCTTGTGTACCTTCACCGGACAAAAGCGCTTAAGCAGATCTAATGCAACCCTCTTGAGTGATCTCCAATCCTCCGCCGGATCCCCCTTGAGTAGGCAGTCCCAATTCACGGACAATAGTGCATTCTTCATTGAATTGAGATCTGCCTTCCGTATCTTTTTTATGAATAACGATAGCCACAGTCCTTCCACTCAAAACACACTAGATGTCATATTGCTTAATGCCAGGTCTGTTATAAATAAAATGGCTCAACTGCGAGCTATTGCTTTAGAGACGACGCCCGATGTTATATGCATAACAGAACTTTGGACCCATCCAATCATTTCTGACTCCTCCCTTATCATAGACGAGTATGATCTCTATCGTCACGATCGTATTAATAAGCGTGGTGGTGGTTGTATTCTCTATATTATAACGTCATTAGGCACTTTCCGTTGTATTTAAATAGCACGTCCTTCTCTGGAAATTACTGTTTCGCTTCTATTATCCTGTCATTCCAGCAAAAGGTGATTATCGGATGTGTATAAAATCCTCCTAACTATTCATCTGAAGAAGATGCAAATCTGTGTGAAATATTCAAGTTTATTTCAGAATCCTCTTTTGAAGTTAAAATTATTGCTGGAGATTTAAATTTTCCTGAAATTGACTGGTTTTCAAACTATTGTCCACCTAGATTTCAGCCTTTCCTAGATATCATGAATTTTTTTAACTTGTCTCGACTGGTTAGTTCTCCAACAAGACAGAATCCTATCCTAGATCTGATTTTCACAAACTGTATTGCCCCTCTCTTCGTTGATTTTAAGCAGGTCATCTTTCAAAGTGATAAACATTAATTCACTGTTGCCTTCCGCTTCCTTCTAAGGAAAAGGCTAGTGCTAGTGGTACCTATAATCCTTTTTTACGACCGCCTCCTACTTTTCTTACTCCACAAAACAGGCATCCTTTCCTCAATTTTCAAGCAAATCTGCCGCCATGCAATAATCCTAATATATTTAACAATTATATTTCAGCTACTTGTAGACCACAGCAATCTTGCTTTCCACCGTTTGTTTCTCCCATGCCGCTTCCCTTTCCGCCACCAAGTTTTCCTCTTTTATAAATACTGATGAGCGTAACCTGCATCTCATGGATACGATCAGTATAGTTTCTCTGAATGCGAGATCAGTTGTAAAAAAAGGACCGAGCTCAGAACAGTAGCTTTTGAGCTTGATCCAGATGTTATTTGTATCACTGAATCTTGGGCTCACTCTCTTATCTCTGACTCTACGCTCGCTATAGACAATTTTAGTTTGTACCGACAAGACCGCATTGAAGAACATGGCGGTGGCTGCCTTCTTTATATCAAATCATCTTTTGTACATTTCCCGTTTCATCTGAGCATTTCGTCGGTTTCGGGAGATGTCTGCTTTATTTCAGTCATCCTACCGTACAATACAAAGGCTGTAATTGGCTGTGTCTATAATCCCTCACGTTATTCTGGTAATGAAAGTGCGCTCTGCGAACTGTTTGCAAAATTTGCAGAAGCTGAAGTTGATGTCAAAATAATCATAGGTGACTTTAATCTGCCAGACGTTGACTGGGAGGCAAAAACTTGCCCGCCAAAATTTCAGAAATTTGTTAGAAACTATTAACTTTGCAAACATGTCACAACTGTCAGTTCAGTGACTAGAAATGAGAGCATATAAGATTTAATTTTTACAAACGATGTTCACCCTCTCTTTATGAATTTTCATCGTGATCTCTTCACAAGTGACCACGCATTAATTCAGTGTTGTTTTCCAGCCTTTCTTTCTGCAAAGCCTGAGGTAAAATGCAATAACCTCGATTTTGCTTACGCAAACCTTGAACTCAGAAATGACTTCGTAAGTACTCTAGATTGGCATACTATTTTTCAACTAATGATTCAATCTTTTTCAATTAACTTTTACAAAACCTTACGGAAAAAATTCACACTTTCATCCCACTTTAGCCTATTAAATCAAATTCGCTTTCCTTTACCGTTCCACATTTTCTCCAAAATAGACTTAAAAAATTACGGAAGCTACTAAAGGATCCGTCTAATTACTCTATGTTGGTGCACTTAAGGATAGCGCAAATATTTGAATAAGCGCTAAAAATAAGGCTTTTACGAGATAGGCGTAGAGAGTCCCTGGCACTAACTGATGCTAACTCTTCCAAATCCGTTGCTCAAGTCTTCCATTTTCGGTCATCCGCCAAGCTTTAGAAAGTCATTCCGCCTTTACTCGATAGACGTAATCATTTTGTTACAGAGGATTTGGGCCAAAGCAGAAATTTTAAATTCCTTCTTCGCCAAGTTCTTTACAATTGAGACTAGTCCAACCCCCGAAATACCTCTGATGTGTGATGCAAATCTCACTACAATTGATTTCTCACCTACAAGTATTCATAAAGAAATAGCTCGTCTCAACAATTCACATTCAGTCGGGACGGATAACATTCCAAACTCATTTATTAAGCAATTAAGAGATTTTCCTCCTTTACTGAGCAAATTATTTACAATATTTCTCGAAAACGATTTTTTTTCCTTATTCTTGGAAAACTTCTATCGCAATTCCAGTTTTTAAATCTGGTTCCAGATCTGCCATTAAAAATTATCGCGGTGTTCATAAAACACCTTCTCTAGCTAAAATGTTTGAAAAATTAATCGCCAATAAAATTACAGATTTTTGCTTAAGCAATCAAATATTAAATATATCTCAACATGGTTCTTTATCGGACCGATCTTGTGAAACATGTCATATGGCTTTTCTTAATCTCCTCACTTCTCTTCGTAACGATCATTTATCTGTGGTGGTCATCTATTTTGATCTTTGTAAGGCATTTGATAAAGTACCTCATAGGAGACTTCTAGCCAAACTAGAGGCTATAGGATTTTGTAGTCCTCTTATTGACTTTATTAGATTATATCTGTCTAATTGAAATAAAACAGGTCTTAGTGGGGTCCTCATACTCTACGCCTACCGCTATTTTAAGCGGTGTCCTTCAAGTTACCGTTCTGGGCCCCCTGTTGTTCTTGATTTATATAACTGATATTTCAACAATAGTTCAACACTCAATCGTATATATAAGCAGACGACTTTAAATGTGTATACTCCTTCCCTAATTCCACGGCTGAGCGATGCTTAGAACGCATTCATTCGGATTTAGACGCTCTATCTGCGTGGAACTCCACTTGGCAGATGGAGTTCTCGCCTTCTAAGTGCCAGTTCATGTGTTTTGGGCCTGAAAGGCTGCCACAGTCTATCATTTTTCAAGGTTGCCCCATGACTGAATGTTCTAACATTAAGGACTTAGGTTTCAGTTACACCAATAAATTAGATCTTTCACCTCACGCTGAAATAATTACAGCAAAAGCCGCTCAGATATGCGGCTTCATCTCTTATAATTTCTACCTTCCCGATTATACCTCCTCCTGCTTCTTCCACTTCTAAACCATCTCTATATTTTTTGCTTCTAGGTATAGCTATCGATGGAATAATTTGCCGATTGACTGGTCTATGTGCATTCAACCGAAGACTGCACATTCATCTAATAAAATGCTGGAATTTGTGCCCAATAAAATTGCGAAACCCTACACACCAGAATTGACCTTCCCTCATTTTCTTTTGCCCAGACTTAAGAAATTGAGGAGGCAGCTGAAAGATAGATCTACTAGTTCGCTGTCTGTGCATCTAAGGATCGCAGAGTTCTTCGAATTAGCATCCAAGATTCGTCTTGCACGTGACCTGCGCAGGGAATCTTGCGCCCTGAGCGAGTTAAACTTTGCAAAATCGGTTGCACAACTGTTTCGTCGTAGATCCTCAGCAAAACGAGGAATTGAAATGCCCACATTGCTCAATGAAAATAAAACATTTGTACTAGATTAGTCTGATAAGGCTGAATTATTCAATGCTCTCATTGCGAAGCATTTTACGACAGAATCCGAACCGGTCCCGTCGTTTCAACCATACTCAGACAATACTCTGGGGATCATAGATTTCTCCATAGAATTAATTCGTAAGCATATAATTTGTCTAAAAACTCGCACTCTTAGGGAACTGATGGTATCCCCAATTCAGTTATCAAAAAAGTGTCAACCTTTCCTAAATTACTTAGCCATATATTTTCAGTCCATTTTAAATGGTTTCTTTCCTGACACTTGGAAGACATCCATTATTTTTCCAGTCTTTAAATCAGGATCTCGTTCGGACAAAAATAACTACCACAGTTTTCATAAAACCCCGGTTTATTGCCTTATTGTACTGAGAGGATTAAAGGTTTGACCATTCAAAAATTTAAACAGTAAAATTAGACCCTTCTGCAAATCGACGAAGCCACAGGGTTTCGAGCTATATAAGTTCACGCCTTTGTTGGTAAGCTAAGTAACGGTGTTCTGTAGTGAAAACTCTTCTAGTGCAGAAGTGCTGCACCGATTATATTTTCTTCCGTTCACTTGTGTGCAGAAAACTGAAAAGGGGTGAGCAGTATTCAAAAGTAGGTCTCACTTACATTTTACAAAGGTTAGTTCTAACCTCTAAAGTCGTAAAATTTCTAAGGATAAATCCGCTGGTTATGCTTGCTTTCGAGACTATCAGGGCACAGTGCTCTGACAAATTGAGACTATTAGAGTAAGATATGCCCAAATCCTTGATAACTCCTGGGACATTAAGTTCGTGGCCGTCAATGCTTAATTCCCGTTCATGATCGTCGCCAACAACCATTACGGAACATTTGTGCCATGAAAGGGTGAGACGCCATGTGCAACGCCACTGGGCGAAGGCCTGAAGATCCTTTTTTATCAGCTCGAGCACGATGTTGCGATCTACCGGTTTATATCGATAAGCGACTTTTAAATCATCAGCGTACATGAAGGGTCTGCCGCATTAAAAGAAGTTGAGACGCACAAAGATCTGGGTATATGGACAACCGCGAACTTGACGCAAACAGAGCACTGTAAAAAGTCCGTCCAGAAGGCAACTAGTACCCTGCACTGGATCAGACGAGCGTTCAAAATCTTTCCACCTGAACTCTTCAGAAAAATATTTGGCACATTTGTGAGACCACATCTTGAATACGGAATGCCAGTTTGGACACCGTGGTTGAAGAAAGATGTGGAGCTTCTTGAAAAACTGCAACGCAGGGCAACAAAGATGGTCGACGGTCTCAGGGACTTACCATATCAGGAGAGATTGATAAAACTTGACCTTTTTCCTTTGTTTTACAGGAACGTCCAGTGCAGCCTGCTCTGGACATTCCGGATAATCCGGGGCCACATTTCCTTCCTAAAAGTGGAGGATTTCTTCCAATTAGCCACCACTACTCACCTGCGTGGGCATCCTTACAAGGTCACAAACGAACGCACCCGATTAGACCTCCGAAAATATTTCTTCAGTCAACGCGTGGTCCGGCCTTGGAACTTGCTACCAAGCGAGACGGTTTCCGCTGACACAATTGCGGAATTTAAAAGAAGACTTGATGTGATTTTATTTGACAAAAGGCGACTTTTACAACACGATTTCCTACTGCCAGCACTGTGAGCAATTTTTCTGGCTTTAGACCGCTATCATTCTTTTCCGTGAAAATTCACTCGAAATTCTGTTATGATAGCATATGTGCTCCCCCCGCCTGCACATTAACTGTAAGAATAACCTGTTTGCGTTACATTAATAGGGTCCTAAAGGGCATTTCTTGCCTGTTACCCTTAAAAATATACAAATACAGAAAAAAAAATACTGAAAACAATCTGAAACATCGTTGAAAAACAGGCAAAATAGGAGCGGACCCAGTACACTACCCTGTATAACTCCACTCCTCATATGCGTGGGGTTGGAGATAACATTGGTAATTTTTACTCGTTGTGTGCGAGCATCCAAATAGGAAGATATGAAGTTCAGAGGCTTGCTACCTATGCCGAAAAAGGCCAGTTTCAGAAGGAGGAGGTTATTATCGACCCAATCAAAGGCCTTAGTAAAATCAAAATCGACGCTATAAGTGGCAAAACCGCTGTCTCTAGATTGCAGCATATAATCAAACAAAGAAAGCTGGCAGGTGTCGCAAGATCGTTGCTCAAGAAAGCCATGTTGAGCTGTTTTGAGCAGGTTGTTTTCTGTCAAGTGACGCGTCATCTTTTCTTTGATCAAGGTCTCCAAGATCTTCGAGGCAGCGGGAGGTGTATTTATTGGCCTAAAGTTGTCAAATGACGTCGATCGGCCATGTTTGCGAATAGGCATTATGTGTGATTCCTTCCACAACGAAGGAAAGGTTTTGCTCTCAAGAGCAAGATTAAATACCTAACAAAGAATAGATGGAAAGATATCATTTGCTTCAGCATTTAGAAGGCTAACTAGGACGCCATCTGGTCCTGGAATATGAGATTGACGATAACGACGAATGGCTACCGTCACATCCCAGAGGGTATGACTTATGGTTTCGAGTACGGCACCCGTCCAAGCCTGGATAGCCGGAGGTGTAGCGAACGAGCTTTCACTAAACGTTTTAGATAGGAACGCATTGAAGCTATCGGCGGTCAACTTAGCGTCAGCTATTGGGTTTTCTTAGGCGTTTTGAAGTGTGGGTTGTTGCGTTTTCCTCTGCACTTTTACTGTACGTGAAAAGAGTTTCGCAACATTTAGGGAAGGATTTTCAGCGAAATGGGCCTCATCGGCTATCTACTTTTCTTCGGAGAGCTTCTTAGCCTGCTCAAAGATCAGTGTGATTAAGGGCAGAATGGAAGTGTCGTTCTGCCGATGCAAACGACGAGAGAGAGAGTTTACGCAGCCTACGACGGAAAGACAGAGGAAGGTACACTTCATCCTTGACATGTGTTACTTTCTTACGGCGATAAAGTGGAGGATGAGTGGATCCAGCGCTTTGTACAGTGCATCGGTACAATAATTTACATGAAAACGTTAGAAAAATACAGACCAGTCGAGAGCGTTTACATAGGCCAGTCGGTCCGCCGTGTTTGCTGATCGGAAGTCATGATAAAGACTACACTTTTGGGAAAATGTTTTATCCGCCTCTAGTTGTAGTTCACTAACAACTATAAGATGGTCTGAACTCCCGAGTGCATCTAGGGATGCCACTCGTAATTCCTTCAGGATTATTGCACCCTCCTTTCGCTCCACATTGAACCATTCTCACTTCCTTGCCTCCAAATATGCCTTCCTCTGGAATAATATTCCCCTCGAAATTAAACTGTCGTCTTACTTAGCATTTTTTAAAGTCAAATTACGTAAACACTTAACCTCGGAAGAAATAAAGTCCTTGTTATCCGTCTCCTTCCCAAACACACAACTTTTGGACTTTGAAAAGGGTTCCCTGGTATCTGAGGTGGTTACGTTTATATAATATTGTTTTCCATCTATGTCTAGTTCTTCCTCTCTTGAGTGATATTTTCAACGATGTTTCATTCACTACTCTGTCCAGTCATCATTGCCGTTTCTTCATTCTCCGTTTTACAACCCTGACGATAGGCTTCGCCGCCTTTAGTCATGCTCATCGCGGTTCTGCTTTTTTCGCCATGTCACCGCTGGACTCCGCAGTCTACAAGTTCGCATCTCCGGCATTTCGTTGATGACCAGGTGACCTCTGCCGTTCACTCTCTTGTGGACCTTGCTGTCCGCGATGGCCTCCTACGGTCTCAGCCACTTGATGGTTGATCATGAAGCCAGTCGTGTGGTGTTACAGTGGTGACCGACAGCCTCTGCTGTTATATGATTTCTCCAATTACAAGAAGCGTTTCCAACCCTCATACGTTCTCATCAACAGTCCTGTCTCATTCGCACTACAATGAATCCTCTCAACCAACCCCCTTAATTTTGTTGAAGCAGTTTTTTTCTCCTACGTTTTGTCTTTTTAAGCGGGGTTCGCTGGACTCTGCCCCGGCTTTAATGGCAGCAGTTTTTTTTCACTGCTTCCTCCTTAGTTCACCATGCGTTTCGGAGGGTGTTGACTACTATTTTAAAACGACGATATGTTGATGAAAATGAATCAATCTATCAACACTACTAAACGCTCCCGCTGCCTTTGTGGTTGTTTCATGGAGAGCAGTATTTATCAACTTTGTATTTATTTTCCCTCAGTACTAAGTTTGCAATGACGAGGCGCTCCGGGCCTAAAATAAAAAATTTATTTATTGATCGCCAGGGCAATCTTAAAATGTTTGTCTGTGCGAAGGTTTATTCACAATGGTCCGTCATAGAGCTTTTGTGGCGATGGATGAGCGCCATCTACGCGGACAAATACAAGGAAACAAATTAGTATGTTAGGGGCACTGTATGACTTACTTGCTCAAGCGCGTTGATGTGTTTCTTGAAGATTAGTCATGGTTTGGTGAAGTTTTTACACATAATCAGTATGATCTGTAAAGGTCTAGGTTGTGGTTGTGCCTAGATCACTACAATCATCAGGTCAAAGTCCCCAGGTAGAAGGTGAAAAGACAAGCGTCACCAGAAGGAGTGTTTGATTGTAAACAGAACTCCTATTTGCAGTGTCAGGTGGCAGTGGCAACTGGCGAAGCCAGGGCTGGTCCTGACTGCGTCCAGCCAGGCCTGAGAGTGTGGAATGTCCGTCTTGTAAGGTGATGGCAGTTGCTTTAGTAGGATTGTGAAGCAAGTTCAAGTGGTCTGTGAATGGTGCATTGCAATTACTCGAAGGAATGTTGCCTGCAACGGCCCCCTGCTGTGTGGCCAGAAGTGTCGCGTTAAGTGGCTTTTAAGAAGGTGTGCTCAATGAGCTGAGGTCAAATGTCTGGACTGCAGGAACGCCGAAGAACGGGGGAGGCTGACGCGGCTGTTATCAGTGAGCCAGAAGCAGCTGCGAGGTCAAGCCTCGGGGAAGGGCGGTGCCAGTGAGATAAAGCATTGAAACAGTTGTTCGTGAGAACGCGACTATGGGGCAGCGGACCTTAAAGAACGAAGAGGGGGGGATAATTATGACACTCTGCCACAGATTCAAGCTGGTTGAGCTTTGGGAATTCCCGAAAAAAATACGCCAGGAATCCGTAGGGTAGTGCCGCAATAAAGTTCGGCATCGGAGCACACCAAATCGGGCTTGACTGTGGTACGAATACCGAGTGTGGCTAAGGCAGATGACTGCTGCAATGGGAAGTGCTGTCGTGAGCTCGCAGCACGACTTTGAGTCAATGACGGAAGAACAAGACTAAGCCATTGGATGAGGTGTGGTATTTTGTGGTGCTGGTTGGACTATTGAAGCCTCTAGACTCAAATTGCTGCCCTCGAAAGAGGGTAATCACCGGAGGAACGCCATAATGGGAGATCCAGCATTCCAAAAGGGCGTGAACAACCAAATCCTTATTTGCATTATGCATTGGTGGTGCTCTGTGCCAACGATTTAATCGGTCAATCGCAGTAAGTAAATAGT
>JAYGXS010001180.1:0-15573 GCA_036362985.1 Ligula intestinalis
AAGGCTAATTATAAAATCAGGTGAATGTTGCCTTGTACGAAAAAACGGACATACAACATAGCTGATTTTTTTCTTTATGAGTCCTGCTAAAAGCCTTCTGGTAAAAGGGGCTTAGAATGCCTTGTTTCGCAACGTCGTGCCCAAATTAATTGCCAATACAAGCGAACATGCGTGTTCCAGGATAAATTTGGGAAGACGAAGTCTTGATTGCTGGGACAATATGCGGTTTCGCCTTACGTTTTGACATCCATTGCAGATTCATCATCATAGACATGAGAAGTGGAAATGGGTAGTGCATGCACAAAAGTTTGCAGTATTGAAAGGATACAGTCATTACTGCAAACATACAGCGAAAATTAACGCTAATTGCCTTCCTGCGCGTGGATTGCTTGTTTGGCGGCATGCGGGTTCTGACCTGTTAAAACTTCATCAAGGGCGGTGGGCTCGCGCGTCATTTCTGGCTTGCAAGACATCATCAGGCATTCATGCCAAATCTCAAGTTTCTGATCCAAAAATATTGATTCTCAGTGGATTTAGTAAGATGCGATGGAGACCGCAGCTATAAGGTCGAAGAACTGCTATTACATCTCGATGGAAAGTGTTGGGCCAGTCTTCATTTGTCTTTCACTTCAAAGCCACCAGATTGGTTACGGCACCACATCGAGTACAGCAAAGCAAACCACGTGGGGTGTACAACGGAGAATGTGCTCAAACCATCTCAATTTTCTTTCTTGAAGGGCCTGCTATACACTCGTGATACGATTGCGGCGAGTACCAACTGCCAACTTGCAGGATGGTCCTCCGTCGGCGACAACGGTCAATAAACTATCGTCGTCGCTGGCGGATGACCGCTACGAGCTATGAATAACGGGCTATCTGTGCACGAATCACCCCTTCCTGCATATGTCTTAGACTCTCCTACCATTACTTGGATCAAAAATTCCCGAGAGGATCCCAAACATCAGGAAAATAAAACTCTTGCTTTTATGATCACATCGGCGGCTTCTTCTGATATAAATGACTCTCACGCATTGAACTGCAATTTTTTTAAGATTCCTTCGCCATGTTAGTACTACCTACGGCAGTTAACAGCTTCGTAGGCGATGGCTGCCCTCTGCTATGATAATTGCGTGGTAGACAAAATTTCGTCGTCAATATCTGCAACTTCTATCAGGCGCGTTAAATGTTTACTTTAAGATTGTTCGGCCATGTGGCTCACGGACACTGACATTGAAACGAGTGTTAATGTGCTCCCTACCCAGCGGGTTGGAAATAGATAGGAGGTGATAATAAAGGCGACCCTGAGTTTAATTCATGGAGCATTACCGACAACCATGACCTAAGTCTAAGTATATTATTAAAGTCATTCTGCATTAAACTGACAGATATCAAAAAGTCAGCCGAGAACTCTTATTCCTATGTCCCTGCGGAACAGATTTGTGTGCATTCGGCTAGTATGAAGTCCTCTGATACCAACGGCATGCTTGATGCCTGGAATATCAACCATCTTCTTTAGTTGGTAGTTAAGTAATTGTACGTTGAATGGTATTCGTAGGAGAGCCAGACGCAAAGCATTGTCTAATTCAAGATTTGCGTAGTTCGTGGTTGACAATGTTTCATAATATTATATTATAAACCATTAATTGACGAAATCAATTCCCTCGAAAACAGTTTGCGCTTAAAAGACAATGCAACTTTCATAAATTTGTAAGTGTATGATCATTGCTTTATTGCTGATGTGAATGCATTTACGAGTGCGTAGAAATACTAATTAACAGCATAAGGCATATCTAAAACGTACAAGACGTAAAAGAAGTACTATTTTTTAACAGTCAAAATTTTCCGTTAATCCTCAACTTCCGGAGGCATGAACATTGCTATAATTTTGAACAAGAATTTTGAATATTTGGTAGGTTTTTCTTGTTGGGTCTTCGAGTGGACCTGATCTATTATAACCACCTACCTGCACTTTTAGGTAGGTTGGATCACACAAGATATTCCAGTTTTCTGAACGCCGTCTGGCAATTAACTAGGAAATGGATGATGGCATAGTACTACGGAGAAGTCATTTGAAGGCCACCGCAAATAATAACTCCTGAGGACAGCATATGAAGCAAAACGGCTTTTCAACTAAAGAACGGTAGTAATCGCTTACTTAAATCTTTTAAGTAGGGGTAATTTCACAATATTGAAACCTTCAACACTCTTCGCCTTTATTCTAGTACCAGAAAATGTACTCCAATAACTCCTACCTAGGTGAAGAAACATGCCCTTTACGCACAAGCCCTTGTCGTTGGTCCGGTGGGGCTAAGCGATTATAATAAAGCTTATTTCAGTGTCCTTGCCCGAGGTTTGAGTACACGCCCCTACTTAGCCGCGTAACTTTGTTGATTTACAGACAGGTTGTGGGCTAATTTGTTCCGTGACACCCCTTCCAGCCTTCTTCTCTGAAATCAGGTGTTCGTGAGCTTAAGGGACGTGCTTTGCATGTTCCCTAGGCGACCCAACGAGGTACTCCTACCAAGTATTATTTTTATCTAAACAAGTATATGCAACCACTTTCTTTATAGAAAAAGAGCTTTTTTTTGACAACAGATAACCATTAATGGACCATTTTAAATTCAATATCGTCCCCGAATTTGTAAAGTAAATTCATTCGTTTTCAGTGTCCCATTTGTTTCCGAAAAAATGATTTTTGGGTAATCTTTCTAATGAAAACGGCCAATGGATCATATCCAGAAATGTGTCTAAAGCGCAAACCACATTGTCGAGTAAACGAACCGTCCGCTAGAAAACTTGGATAATTTTAATCCAAAGGTTAAAAAAAACTTACAATAGTAGGTTAACTCTTTTAAATGTGTTTTAAGAAGACATTAAGCTGAGAAATATCTGTCACACTTAAACTGGAGATTTGCCAATTTTTTAAACTTACCTGAAGATAAGCAATTTAATTTGAAAGTGCTAGTTAACCTCTTTAAAGTGGATTATCTTCTGCCAGAGTTGATTACTTCTAGGATATATTATACGTTTCCGAATGCAAAGCAAAGTGGTGATATACACGGCCGTTATTTGAAGTACTTCCTATTCTTCTCTTTGTCCCGTTTCTAAACAACACATAACCGGAACTTTCATTTTACAAAACAGTATATTGCTTCATGACTTACATGTAATAAGGCCTGTTTTACATTACCTTCACGGTAAAATATGCAGTAAATTTGGTTATTCGCCAAGGTGCAGTTTAAACAAAAGGCGATGGAACTTTTCTTTTCTGCATTTTGTGCGAAAACATTTCACAGGTTAGCTAAACGTAGGTGGTAAAACTTGAATCGTTTAACGCATTTGAAAATACTAGAGATTCATTTACCTGATTTCACTTGAAACCGAAAAGGCTTTCACATAATTATATCCACTTAATGAATTAAAATAATATGTATAATATGTAATATGTATGCAATATATATGCAAAATTACCAAGTCAAATTTCTCTATGAAAAAAGCACAGTCTGTAGCGATTACTGTTCGCCTTATACCATTGGCTTGTTATTGTGACAACATACTCCATGTACGAGGTTTGTTCTCAGTACTACATTATTAAACTGGGTCACTGCGTCTTTCATTGAATGCAATTCATATCTGAAGCGTTTATTATTCCCATTATAACTTGTTACTAATATAACAAGAGTAGTAGGTGATAAATCATTTTTCGCTTTTCGACTCCTGCCATGTGACTGAGTAATTGTTATTAGTGCCATGAAGTGCATGCGCAGGAAAACGCTCAACTTTTCCTATTTTCTGAAGATTCACACCGCAGACATTTCTAGTCTTAAGAACACGTAAACCTCTATCCTACAGCAATCAGTGCAAGTCCAAAGAATATTGTATCAAAGTGCATATGTCAACTTAATCTTCACTGACAATATTGAACGTTAGGATTCTCCGCTCTGGGCCAATATTATAAGGATATAATGCGAATTCGACGTAGTATTCTACAGACGCGTTCAGGGCATCCTAATGGTCGCGCCTATATCGAGCATGTTTTGGATCTCGTTTTAACTTATTTAGATAAGGAAGTAATTCGTTCTTTCTAGGCATAAATGTAGTTTCGACGTGTCGATTGCGCGTTTAAATCAAGCGTAGACAGCAGGATATATGGAATTCAATTGATTCAACAGCGGTATTTCTACTGCCTCCCCTTGTTGCATGAATCAAAATAGGGTAGGAGCATACAGCAAATTTAAGTTCAGAGAATATCAGTGTACAACAGCAATGGTCATTGTTCAGTATCAATAACGATCAACTGAAGGACACTTCATTAATCAGCGGTAAGGGAGAACAGGGGAGACTAAGTTAAACGCTGAGCAAGTTATTATTCAACCTAGCTGCCTAATTAGAAAGTTAATCGGAGACTGGCCCCGTGGTCTAGCTGCTAGCACAGGTGACGTTTTACTCGTCCTATGAAGGCCGCTTCCAATTTGCACATGCCCCAGTACATCAGATCGACAGTCGTTCAGGATCCCCCGGTCCATCAACAAGCGCAATGATTTGGTGTTCCCGTACGGCGAACTGAGGCATAGCCTGAGCAAAAGCATTAGTCAGGTGGCAAGGGCCGGGCCCAGCAACAATTTTGACAACAGAGAAATTAATTGTTGCGCATTTATCAAGGCGGTATCCGACACGTACAAGAAAATCGCGGCAAATAATGAGTCAAGCGCGAATTGCAAGGCCATCAGCGCAACAAATAAGACCCAAGCGTTGACCAAAGCAGAAGATACTTGTAGTACGCACGCAAATGAGTGCTACAACTAGGAATGCCGCGCAATCGGTGAATGTTTTACACCCATCTGCGAATAACTATGATGCCAATGCCCCTGGCATTCCACATGAAGACCAACAATCATAGTCAAATGTGCTTTTGCACCATAAGATAATTTCTTCAAATAACCTTGCTTTGTGCGGGGAATAACATTAAATAAGAACAGACAGTAGAGACTTTTCACTTAAACAACGAAGTGTGGGAAAGACTCGAACATTATTGCTTTACGCTCCTTCTTGAGATCATGTGAAGATGGGTAGAATAGCGGTAGTAAAAGACACCCAACTGATCTTCGCTGACGACCAAAAACAAAAAGACGCGATGGTGAGCAGGAGAAAGGAGGACAATCAGACAACGCCAACCTGCCGTTCACAACAACGGCAACCTTTGATCAGGCAAAAAATCCCTCTCATCAACCTCACGCGAAAGTTTGCATTCATAAGGGCATAAACCTCGGGATTGTAGACGGCACTGGACTTGGTGAAGAACAGAGCTATCTCGGCGGAGATGTGTGTCAGACTGGTGCGATAAACGTTAAGAGAGAGGAAAGTCACGGAAATGTAAGGAACCCATGAGATAATTAAGTTGCTGACGGTGATGATCGATATTTTGGCGGCTTGCACGTCCAGATTTTTCGGCGTTCCACCTGTGATAAGTCCCACAACATGCATGATTAGTTTATATTTACGTTCAAAAAGACATTTCAAATTTACAGCATTACAAGTTTTTAGCAGGTGAAGAAGTGAACTACTCTATAGTAACTTTTCACTCGGTTGTTGACTTGCTTGGGGTCGGTTTGAACACCTTATCGCCACTGACACGGCCACTCGTCTTAAGACTTGATTACCGTAGTTGCTGTAACTACAATACCCTGAAGATGGTAGCCAGAACGGTCCTTAAACATCAGTGCACATAAAATTTGGTCCTCATACTCGTCTCCGCTTCTTCTTCTTCGGAGCTGATTAGCGCAATACGATGTCTAAAAACTGAATGTTTTAATGTCGTATCGCATCGATAACACATATCAAATGTTTGCAAACATTTCATGAATAAGCGCGCCTCCTGCGTCTTATTCAAACGATAGCGAAATACCTGCATATACCAATAAATAAGCGATGAGAAGAAGCGGCAGTGCCAGTGTTGCTGAAACTGGGCAACCACCGATAGAATTGCACTCTTCGAAGCCACTCCAAATATTTTAGAATCTCAACAAAGCCTACGTATATAACCATTGATAGAGCACAGTTTATAGCTGAACCCACGGAAAACTTAGACGATCAGGAGTAGCAAATGATCAATCAGAAAAAAATTATTACACGTTTAATATCATTGGTAAATCACTGCAAATATGTAAGACGACGCTGTTTTCTGCAGTATATGGCTGTAAAATGAACACCGTTGTCGATAAATACCAGTTCCGGGATACAGCTTCGCAACAAAACCGAATAGAACATGCAGAGTTTAGCAGTCGTGACAGTTTAGAAACCATGTGGTGGACGCCCAATAAATGCTGGCCCAGTGCAATGCCCGCGGCCCTTAACCTCATCGGCCTTTGCAGGCGGCTGTTACATTTCGCTGAACTTAAACTGTTTGACCAACATTCACTCGCACACGCACGCGAGCACACAGCCGCACGCACACACGTGCAAAACTACTTGCGGCCTCCTAACTTCCACTTTATACGCCCCTCCTCCCCCTTTGGCCAACGCAGCAGGGGGCGACAAAGCTTCGGACAATTCAACACAACAATAACAAACCACCTTAACTTGCCGCACCATCATGTAAAAGCAAATGTCATTATCTCGCTCTCCCTCTCGCTCTATTAAACAAACTCACACAGCACACGCACACTCTCGGACACGACTGTATGCAGTCGGATTGGGTGCCAGTTAAGAGTCGTCACAGGAGCTTTCATTTGCCTGCACAAGACAAATGGAGCGGCATAATGTTGCCTGCACCGGGTCTTCTTAACTAGCACACCTGCACCTTCTGCAGAGGTCAACCACGAACCACACAGCATGCAGACGCAGGGATGGCAACTTTCGCATGAAGTAGATTATAGTGGGAGAAGACTACCATACTCTCTACTTAGCCATGTAGACCTGGTGTCATGAGATACTCAACAACTCCGGATGTGGTAGATGTCACAAGTGGCTTTCACCTATGATGTAGGATTCCCGATGGAATCTGAAACGTTTCGAAAATTAAGCGCTTGTTCCAGTGATCGTATCCTATTCTTCTTAATACCTTTATTCTCAGTCAAAAGGAAATAGAAACAGTCAGGGTCAGATAATAAATAAAAGGAGTAAAAAATATTACGAAACTTTAACTGATAATCGGTTCCGTAAGCTTGAATTCCACGGTGGAACATAAGTTTAGCTACTTCACGCGGTAAAGGAACTGGGCATCACCAGGATTATTGTAAGTCCTCTCCAATTTTCTTCTTTAGCTAGTTAAGCATTTTCGTGTACCTGTTCTTCTGGCATATGCATAAATATTTGCTAGGAGGATTTCAAAAAAGTACGTTCTTACCTCGTGAAGGATATCCATTTTTGTAAATAAGTTGACGACTAACGTGGCGGCATGTTGTTAGATTTGCGCGAAATAAAAGTTCGCGTAAAGCTTGCCATTTTGCGGACGTTCATCTTGAAAACCAGCAAGATTTGGATGTATCAAAATAAATTTATTCTGACTGGAATCAGAAATTAAAAATGTACATTTCTGTCGCATGTATATAATTTTTGACATTGTCTACAAGGTAATCATAACTGCAAGATGTCTGAAGTCCATCCGGGATATAGTGACCTGCATATCAAATAGCAGCTTTTAGAAGTGGTTTAATGGCCATTATTTCAGAAAGATTTATAAAGAATTACGTAAAATTGAACGGAAGTTCTGAATCCGGTTTGCCTTCCTCCAACGTCTCTCCTCCGATCACAACTAATGTGGACACCAAACGGAGGCTTCCTCATTGCTGTTGTCGCACATTTAAAGAATAGCTAAACTGTTGTCTCATTTAACTGCACTGCAAAAGCGCAGCTGCATGTTATAAACAGCAAATACAACCCCCTTTACACAGTTTGTGCAGGTTAAATACAGAAACAACGCAATTACCAATGCAAGCAAACAGGTGAGTCTCAGGAAAGTGTTTGAGAAGAAGACGATTCGATTGCATGACTCGATGTGACGTCCCTTTTTACTTCAATCTCTCAAGATCTTGCAGTTGAGGCTTCTTAATTATTTCTACGAAACAAAAACGGTGAGAATGAGAATCGCCTTGGTCATGCCAAAATCCTACAGCTCCTTTAGTTCTGTGTCAGGATATACTTCAGGTTTGACGGAACAATTAACGAACAGGTGAAGAGGGCACCAATAACTTCACCGATTTCGGGACTCAGAGCTGATTCGGTCCTACAACAGCTGGACTCGCTGGTCTTCGAATACCACAGACCAATATTTTGCTTCTGGCCTGTGTGCAACTCCAACTCCAAGTGGGGTGAGAAGATGGCTGACCGCTTCTGAAACATGTTTTACGTACGTAAGGGCCCGCCAAACGTTTGGACCAGGTGGGCGTGCCTTCGTCTCTCGTTTGCGTGTGCACTGGTTAACAAAGTTGCGCGGGTAACCATTTGCTCTCAGTACCCGTCGAATATATTGTAATTCTGCAATTTTGTCGTCCGCTTCGCTACAATGCGTTTCAACGGGCCGGAATAGCGCTCTCATGCAGCTACGTTTGTGACCAATTGGGCGGTCACTGTTGTAGTTCAGGACTTGGAAAGTGTTGGTTGCCTTCCTGAGCACTTGAGTTTTTAGGCAAATATCGTCTTTGCGACAAACAAGGACATCCAGGAACGCCAGCTGGTTGTTTTGTTCTTCCCTCAGAGAAAATTAAATGGCCCGGAAGACGGCGTTAAGATGTGTTTTGAAGGACAGCACCTGATCCCGCTCAATTACGACGAAGGTGTCGTCCACATAGCCAGCCCAGAACGTACCAGCCGACATTTTGAAAGAGCTCACCAATGAGTTGGCCAAACCACTCTCTATGCTCTTATAAACATCCTCGACACCGGCTGCCTACCAGCAGATTGGAAATCCGCGAGGATTACGCTCTTCTACAAGATAGGTAAAGCGGGTCTCAGCCTTAGTGCAATCTGTATCAAAATCATGGAAAACATTGTCAAACAACAGTTTATGCAGTTCCTGGAACATAACCATCTGCTATCAGATGTTCAGCATGGTTTTCGTAAAGGAAGGTCATGTGTAACGAACTTAATCTACTGTTTAGAACGGTGGACTGAGGCAGTCGATAGTGGAAACTCAGTGCACGCTGTCTGTATTGACTTCAAAGAGGCTTGCGATAGCGTCCCGCACTGTCGCCTCCTTTATGAAATCAGCCGCACAGGAGTAAGAGGTTGGCTTCTTGCGTGGATAAAAAGCTTCCTAATCTGTCGCTCGCAAACTGTCCACATCAGCGACAAACAGTCAGCCAAGGTTTAGGTTGAGAGTGGTGTTATCAGAGGCTCCGTTCTCGGCCCTATTTTGTTTGTTAACTACATCAACGATTGCGTCCACGAACTAGATTGCGGCATCGATACAGCAGTGCACGTTATGAAACGAATTTACTGCAGCTGTCAATTTACAACAAGAACAATAACAAAAATATCACTTTCAATTGTTTAGCAGTATTATTCTTTATAACCATTTACGTACCATTAACTGTAAACAGCTTATGCACAACGGGTAAACCATTATTTCCATTACTACTTCTTACACTAATAGCAATATTCGAGGGATATATATATATAAAGATTTATCATAGGTGAAGATACGAGGTCCAGATAAAGTATCCCGATCATCATCCCCCAAAGAAGGCGAAGAAGAAAACAAGGCCCTGTCGTGGACCACACTGTAATTGTGCTGACGTTTCGGAAATACACTATTTTCCATCACCAGAGTGGTGGGTTCCCATTGGCAGACTCTGCAATCAGCAAGGAAGAATCAGTTCGCAGCTTCCACATGGTGTTGATCCTTGGAACTTTTGCCATACCCTCCCCCCCCCCGTTAGATCCCCATACCCAAACAAAATCGGACGTTTTTTTCTCCTCAATCCCAGACACTATCTCACAAGAGCGACAGTTTTTCTCCTAAAAATCTCTGAGGAGTTTTTTCACTGTCTGCTCTTATTTTTCTATCCCATGCCTCAAGGAAACTGGCCTCGCCAACAGTTTGAGATACACATTTTCCGGCTACCAATACACATATGTACAAAAGGGGAACTCAAAGGAAGTTTTCCTACATATCCCTCAATATACTGATACTGCTACTACGGTCATAGTTTCCGATATACAGTACAGTATAACATCCATGCAACATGCCGACATTTGCCAAAGATTGTAACTCACTCGCAAATCGGTATTTAGTAAGATTGTAGTACTGATGAGCATGCAGCCTAATCGTTAGTAGTTTGAGTGACAATGGGATGCCCGCTTTGTAACGAGTTTTGCTCTGACTGCTAACAAAGTGCACGCATTTTTAAAAATGGCTACTTAAGTAGTATGCATTTTAGCATTGATCTTGACTGCCTCTATAAATTTTATGGAAAACGTACACGGACATTTTACATCTTGTAGTCTACTTTGGTAGATAATTGCGGCTTCTTTAAAATAAAATTCTCACTAAGGGGTTTGTTTCGGTTTTGAAAAATTTCTATTTATGAGTTTTCATACGATTGTGAGTCATTTACTCGGTATATATCAGATCTGTCAATTAGGTAATGCTGCCTATAATAAAGATGTGATTTTTTTACTAAACGAATAGAAGAAATAAGTTTTGCGTTCAAGTTTTCCATAAAATATATTCGAATAAATAAAGGCTGTCAAAATCAATGACAAAATACACACTACTTTAGTAGCCACTGTCGACAGTGCATACGTTTGGTTAGTGGTCAGATCGCAGCTCACTAAAATGTCGGCATCCTATTGTGACTATAAATACTTGTGATCAGGCTGCATTTTAATCGAAATTACAACCTAACTCAATGCCGATTAGCGAGAGAGCATCAATCTTTCGCATATGTCGGCATGAAGCACGAATTTCAGACCGTTCTGTAGATTCAGCAAAATATTCATAAGATCACAAAACTATCACACGTTTGATTCCTTTAGTTCTACCGTTGATCATGCCTTACCCAAAAAAAGAAATCAACCTCCGTTAACACAAATTCAGACAGTTGCCGACGAACATAGGGGTAGGGCTCTAGGTTTGGACAAACGTCCTGTCGGACATCTTGACCACGCAGATGGCCTCGGATTAGAGAGGGGAAAACGAGGTTCCAGAACTTGCATTGTTCCTTGCGATGATGAGCCTTGACCGTCTGTTCCAAGCCGATTTCTATGTATTTCCCCGATTCCACATCATAGTCAGGCCACTTAGGACTCTTCCTGCTTCCATCTTCATTTACTGCTGGATTTCTGAAAAAGGAAGGGCAAGGGCGTATTGTGAAACTGCGTTTTTAGCCTATTTTCGTATTAAGTAGCACATAAGTCGGCGGCTAACCCAGTTCGAGCAAAATTTGCCCAATATTTAATTACGGCTTCGCTCAGTCATGCTTTTTTCTCGGTGTTACCGTAATAATTACTCTTAAATGTCTGCAAAAAGGGCATCGCGAAGACGTAGTCGATTTCATAGCCGTGTATAGTGCCTGTCCTGTAAAAAAACCGTTATTGAGTGTTTTGTGCACAAAATTGTAAGCGTAAACGACGGCATTCGGCAGCTCTATAATGTGTTGGGCAAATTTCTGCATTCCACAGGTGAACACAATGTGACCGGAAATGGCATCCATCTGATGCATAAACTCAGTCGCATAATGCACGACGAAGTCCTTAAATCTGGCGGAGGTTTGGGTAACTTTGCGAAGCCTCGAACTTTTTAATCCGTAGGCAGTGGTCATGGCTGTTGTGAACGGATGTTCAAGATTCTGTTCGCTTGTAAACTTTGCTGTCAGTAGACTGTAGATATCAATGTTAGCGTCTTGAAAAGAAATTTTCGCTGATAAGGACACTGTGCCATTTTCACTGAGAAATTGCACATTCTTCAACCCAAGCTCATAAAGGAGCCAGTACATGCCCTCGTCAGCCATTGTGCCTATCAAATACCTGGGCAGTGTAGAGTCGTCCGATGAAGGGCCATTTGAGTAAGAAGGATTTCTCCACAGTCGGGAAGGCAGTGGCCGTCAACTGTTGGTGCGAATTCAAACGAGGCGTATATCGCGGAATTCGCGAACACTGAGGCATCCACATGTGGCAACAATTCAAAAAAACGAGCTGCACTTCTCTTTTGTCTCGCCGCATAAATCACCCTAGACTTATCTACGAGCTGAGCTGGTTGGAGTCTTTGAAGGCATGCCACCTGCTCCGCCAGTGATTCCTCCTCACATCCACAGGCTCTAGAAAACTGCAAACGAAGCAAATAAGGGAAAAAGTTGTTAGAAGGGCAAAGACAGTATGAGTAGTGCACCAAAGTCAAATTCGTTTTTTGATTTGAGATGGGTATTCTCCCGGAGAAACGCGTTTTGCTTAATTTTCAGCATTGCTGCATTTGAAATATGTTACCACATGCAGCTTTTTTGCTATCTGGCTCAATTTGGTCTCAAAAGGTTTACTTATACTGAAAAGGAAAGTAAGCTTTTTGAGGCATCTTAACTTAAGCCAATGGAAATCTACTCAAGGCACCAGTTCGAATGTTAACTGTTAGACAGGCAATTTAAAGAAAAGAACAATTTCTTATGATTGTCAACTTGTCGCTGACGTCTACCGGTATAGGTAGTTTAAGCAATGTTCCACATATATTCCTAGTTCCCGCATTTGTCCTACAAAAACGTTGGCGATAGGGGTTTTGTGTGTGGTGAATTAGGATAGACATTGGAATATACTTTAATAACTGATATATCCATTTTCATTTTATTTTATGTACCAATCAAACTGCAGGTTCCTTTGAAGTTTCTCAAAAAATAGAAGTGATTGTTAGGAGGTCGTCTACTGTAACTTACCAATGTCCAATTTACCGTTCTTGTGTTAGTTAAGAATAACCCGTGGCGCCAAGCGCCGCACAAGCCTACAATGTACATGCGGAACAAATTACTTCGATCGGCCGCGCGACACACATTCATCTAAATTTTATTTCTACTTTGCACTTACTTCCACCCCCGAAACCCCTATAACCACCGTTTTGGAGGAAAACAATGCTGGCAATAGGGGTATAGGGCGAGCAGTAGTTAAACTTCATTTGCCAATATGACCCCCAGAGAGGGAAGGCATCACGAATGTATGTTACTTTCCGCAGCCCTTTGTAGCAGCCATGAGGTCCATAATGAGTAATATCTACATCCGAAGGACCACACGAGGAGGAGACCTCGGAGTAACGAGAACGTCCCCAAGAACCAGATATGCGACCGTGATACCTTCTTGGTGTAACATAAGCAAAAGAACCCGCCACGTCGTAAGTTGTTGGTTTTAAGTTCAACATAGGAAAGAGTGTGACAAGGCCGCGTAGCCTAGGACTATAGCTGCAGTAAATGCTACTGCAGACGCGATCAGCTCAAATAGCGTAGTGGGAAGAGAGTGCGGATATGGCTATTTATGGTTAAAACACTTTTTGATTCAATAATAATAATACTACATAAAAGTGATATAAGTTTATATTTGAATCATTTAAATGACAAGTCAATCTTTGCTTTCGGAAATCTTAGTTGCCATGGTGGCATGTAAGGTGGTGCTGGACAAGTTTTGCTTTACGTGAGATTTCTTTCACGCAAAGTCAACAACATACAGCCATGTCAGTCATCAAGTTATTGACAAAATAAATACTTTTGGTGAGGTGAGAACGTACTGCTAGCAAATATTCATGAATATGTCTTAAAAACAGGTTTAACAAATCCCGCGTTAGCTTAAAAAGTAAATATTAGAGCACACATGGTAATTCTGATGATGTCCAGCTCAGTAACCACGTTTAGTAGCTATACTAATGTTCAGCTGTGGAATTTAAGCGTAGGTACCCGACGATCAATTCGGGTTTATCTGGGTTGTTTTCGTACTCCTTTTATTACATTTTTTTCTTCTTCTTACAAATCTGCTTTCCTATTGACTTATAATAAAAGTATTCAGAAGAAGAGGATACGATCACTGGAACAAGAGTTTTATTTTCCTTACCTTTCAGATTCAGTTGGGAATCCTTCATCATAGCTGATGGTAACAAAGTCATTGTCATGCACATATAGGGTCGGATGCGTGCCTGGTAATTGCGTGACCATTATACCAGTTGTCGTCAAAGTTGTTGCTGCGCTGGGTGCTACCGACGCTGACAAGGCAATTGTGGAAATTAGTGATTTATACGGGACGTGTGAAGGCAGTATCAATAAAGACATAAGTGGTGGCTAGAACTCCATTTTCGATTTCAGAATGGATACCGCTGACCCTCATAATCGTAGGTGTAACTGTAATCTGAAAAAAATTGCACTTGAAACGGAGTAGTGCGACTAACTACTATTTCTAGATGTGCTCGTGTTTGGAGAAGAGATTGATTCAATTGGGCACTCACAATTTCTTAAAAATGCGTGAATAGGGCAATATTTACAGTAAACGAGTTTTGTTTAAGTACAATAAAAACAAAAGCTGGTAAGTACGCTTTTTAAATGAGCGCGAATGCCTTTTCTAGCGGGAATCTACCAGAAAACAGTTCCCGCATTAAAAATCCCTACATAGCCATTGCTTTCTTGCACGGTTTATCCAAGAATATAACAATCGTTTACAACCAAAATTTACGAAACACCAAGTTTCTAAAAATTCCATTACTATATCCTTACCCTTTAAGGCTCATAATAAAATCAGGTGAATGTTGCCTTGTCCAAAAAACGGACAAACAACGCAGCTGATTTTTTTCTTTATGAGTCCTGTTCGTACACGAAGAAATTAGGCTCTGCCAATAGCAGTTGAGGTGCGAGTTCCAGGAAACATTTTAGAAAAAAAAATGCGGTTACTACAGCAAGAGTTTTATTTACCTGACGGTTTGGATTCCGTTGATATTCCTTACTCAGGGTTATTTGGTATCATCGTCAACATTCATCGATTGCGCTCATTCGCAGGCGTACTACAATTATCCTTTCCTGTAGTCGCCACTTGGGTCTTATTTGTTGCGCTGATGACCTTAAACTCCGCGTTCGACTCATTATTTTCCGCGAATTCTTAGCACGTGTCGGATGCCGCCTTGGTGATTGCGCAAAAATTATTCTCTCTGGTGTCGAAATTGTTGCTGTGCCCGGCCCTTGCCACGTGAATGCTGCTCTTGCTCAGGCAATGCCTCAGTTCGCGGTACAGGAGCGCCAAATTTTTGCGCTTGTTGATGCACTGGTAGTCCTGATGGACTGGAAGCGGCCTTCATAGGGCGAGTAAAACGTCACTTGTGCAAGCAGCTAGACGGCGGGGCCAGTCTCCTATTAACTTTGTAATTAGGCAGCAAGTTTTAACCACCACTTGTTCATCGCCAACTTAGTTTCCCCTTTTTCTCCCTAAACGCTGATTTAATGAAGTCTCCTTCAGTTGATCGTTATTTATACTGAACTATCACCATTGCTGTTGTTCACTGATATTCTATAAACTTAAATTTGCTGTATGCTCCTACAAGGGGATACAGGAGAAATAACGTTGTTGAATTAATTGCATTCCATATATCCTGCTGTCTACGCTTGATTTAAACGCGCAATCGAC
>JAYGXS010001181.1:0-15551 GCA_036362985.1 Ligula intestinalis
CAAAATGTCTAACGTAAACCAATGCATCTTGAGTTTTCTCATGCATAAAGCGAGGCGACCCAGTGTGGCTTGATGGTAAGATGAGAAGTTGACCGCGACCAACATTATTACTATCATCACTAAGCACATTGTTTCTTAGGTGGATGTAGTTGTCCACGCGAGATTCCTTCTGGTGTGTGTGGAAATAGCAAAGACGTTCTGCTTCAATTTTGGCAAACATATCAACAGCAAATTGAAGAAATAACGTTTTGAATTGGCTATGGAGGCTGTAAGTTCGGTCTCGGACCATAAATTGATATGAGTAGAAAGCTTTACAACTTACTGTTTTATTGGTGCCAGTTTGTGGCATGCCGAAATGGTAACCATCTTCGCCATTAACATGGATGAGAGGGTACTGCAGGGCGTCGTATGGGCGATGTGTCGCATATATCCTCTGTAGTCTATCGTCTTTTCTCCTCAAGACAATATCCCTGTTGCCATGCTGCGTATCAGAAATGATGACGGCCACCTCGTTGCATGCAGGGGCATTAAATCTCCGTTGATGTTCATCGCGGGGGCGTTTATCGGCATCTATGACAATGGCGAAATCAAGCGAAGCATGCATCTCCAAGGCAGACTTGAAACTGTTTACGTAACTGTTTCGTTGGTGTAGAATTTCTTGAAGGGACAGTATTATATGAAGCTTCAAGCCGGGGTACACTCGGGATCGGATTTGAGCTTGCTGGTTGATATCTTCTACGAAGTATATTTGTAGAAATTTTGGCTCACCATCAGGAGGAGGTAGTCACAATCCAATCCGGTGACAAACTTGACCTTCCACCTTGAAGATCGGCATAAATCCAACCTCATGAACAATGTTGCACCAAAAGAGGTCATTTGAAACGCCCCGTTGTATTGTCTAATGTTTGAAAGAAAATGTTTGGAGTCGCTGGTATCACCAGCAAGAAGTGTTTGAAGTAGTTCCGGCGGCTGAGGGAAGTTATTTAGTAAACCCTTTCCGCAAGAACAGCA
The DNA here is from genome assembly GCA_036362985.1 of Ligula intestinalis. NCBI lineage: Eukaryota > Metazoa > Platyhelminthes > Cestoda > Diphyllobothriidea > Diphyllobothriidae > Ligula > Ligula intestinalis. The sequence continues at coordinate 1,012 of JAYGXS010001181.1, forward strand.
CATGCCGTCTATTTCACCAGTCCATTTTTTCGCCTGACAATGACCACAAACTTCCACCATCTTCCCAACGGAAACATTCGCATCTCCCACATAATTAAGACTTGGGTTGTAATTGAGAGAGGCTCTGTTCCAAATCTGAGCATTAAGGGAAGCAACCAACGGACCAGAGCCGTCATACCGTATTTGAATTGGCTGCAAACTTATGTTTACAGCATTGGCTGGGCGTTGGGGAGCTCTTTGGGGTGCTTGCATAGCCAGACGTGCATTTCTACGTGTAGGTCATATGTTTTGCCGACGTTGCGAATGTCTTGCTGTATCTAGTGTCCTTCGCTGAATAATTTGGACTTCGGTTTCTTGGAAGCGGCTATTTTGATGGCGAATAGTATCTTCGTGTCTTCTTTGAAGCATTTGATCTTCTGTTTCTTGGGAGCGTCGGTATCGCTGACGAATGGCATCAGTCTCCAGTCGAAGCCGTCTTTCTTCTTGTGTTTCTTGCGAACGTCTATTAGCACTGGCAAGTCTCTTCTGCTCCTTTGCCCGAACTTGTCTTCTCGCGGCTGCTCTACCTCGTATGCTTTCTAATAAGGTAGCACCTGCAAATAGATTATTATTTTGAACAACAAAAGGTAGGGCAGGAGAACAACGAATTTGCAACGTTATTTTCAGTAGCAGGCCCATCATCATTGGTCATGGTGCTTGTGTTCATAACATCTCTGCCAGTGTTACTGTTGTCCATAATGGTAGTTTGTGAGGATGAGAACTAAAGCGAACGCCTTTGTATGGCAGGCCATTTAAGCTAAACTAAAAGTTAGCCGAAATTCAGTTTGATTGGGCCAGCCGGACTATGAGCCCAGTGCGTGGCAGGCAGGCGCATAACTGTGGAGAGGGGGTGGTGTTTCAAGGAGCTGCGACTGCCTAAACGTAAGTATGGGGGGAAAAGCGGTAGCAGACCAAGTGATTTACGGTCACTGACTTTGAAACAGCTGTACAGGCAGCCGTTTTAGCCCTTGCTGCATTAAGAGCGGGGGGAGGCGGGAGGGTGCCGTTTCAAGCAGCAAGTACATGTGTTTGTGGGTCCAAGCGGAAAGGGGGTTTATGTCAGTGAGTATGAAGCAGGTACGCAAACACCGGTGTAGCCCTTGCTGCATTAGAGGAGAGAGGAGGAGGGGAGTGACGTTTCAAACGGCCGCCACGACCTGGACGCGACGACCTGGACGCGACGACCCCTTCCCCACCCCCGCCCAAACCCCGTGGCGTATTCACATCCACCTGTCACGTCGGGTGTCATTCGGGGCGACAACGACATGATCGCTAAATCCTCACGCGCACGAAAGTGAGACGCCCAAACAATGAAAGCAGTCAGACGCTCGGACAGTAGAGAAACACACACACGCGCATGCCATTGCACATGCTCGGACAGTAGAGAGACACACACGTGCATGCCAGTGCCACACGCGCGTCGAAGGCGCAGAAGGCTTTTTAGAGGTGACCTCTTGGACCAATGATAATACAGACACAGACAGACAACTCACTTTTATTAAGCATACAGATACAGATAACGTTTATTTGTAAAGCACATCTTTGGCGCCGTCAAAAATCCTGGAAGGCAGGAAAAAACCTAGCCCAAACCCCTTCTTTCGCAGTGACTATTTTAATTGGTTTGGTCTTTTGCAAGGTCAATAGTGTGCGAAATAAGGAGTTTGTTTTAAGTGAAAAAACCTGACTTCTAAGGTACAATGCTAAAAAAACAAAATAAAATAACTATAGATTGTACGTGTTACGGTTTTATAGTAAGAAAACTTGGGGTCTGGAAAAACTGTCATGTCCTTTAACTGAGGTGGAGTTAGTCGCGGTCAGTTTGAAGGCGAAAATATCAGCTGAGGACATCGCATCTTCGTATATGGAGCACAGGACCAGATGGCGTTCCCGTTAGACTTCTGAAAGCTGAAGTGAACGATATTTTTCCGTCTATTCTGTGTTAGATATTTAATTTTGCTCTTGAGAGCGGAACGCTTCTTTCGTTGTGGAAGGACTCGCACATAATGCCTATTCGCAAGCTTGGTCGATCGACGTCATTTGACAACTTAAGGCCAATAAATACACTTCCCGCATCCTCGAAGAACTTGGAGACCTTGATCAAAGAAAAGATGATGCGTCACTTGACAGAGAACAACCTGCTCAATACAGCTCAACATGGCTTTCTCGAGAAACGATCTTGTGACACATGTCAGCTGTCTTTCTTTGATTATGTGCTGCAATCTAGAGACAGCGGTTTTGCCATTTATAACATCTATTTTGATTTTACTAAGGCCTTTGGTTGGGTCGATTATAACCTCGTCCTTCTGAAACTGGCCTCCTTCGGCATAGGTAGCAAGCCTCTGAACTTCATATCTTCCTATTTGGATGCTCGCACACAACGAGTAAAAATTTAAAATGTTATCTCCAACCCCACGCATGTGAGGAGTAGAGTTATACAAGGTAGTGTACTGGGTCCGATCCTATTTTGCCTTTTTTCAATGACGTTTCAGATTTTTTTTCAGTATGGCAGACCCTTCATGTACGCTGATGATTTAAAAGTCGCTTATCGATATAAACCGGCAGATCGCAACATCGTGCTCGAGCTGATAAAAAAGGATCTTCAGGCCTTCGCCCAGTGGTGTTGCACATGGCGCCTCACCCTTTCATGGCACAAATGTTTCGTTATTGTTGTTGGCGACGATCATCAACCGGAATTAAGCATTGGCGGCCACGAACTAAATGTCCCAGGAGTCATTAAGGATTTGGGCATATCCTACTCTAATAGTCTCCATTTGTCAGAGCACTGTGCCCTGATAGTCTCAAAAGCACGCCGAACCACCGGATTTATCCTTAGAAATTTTACGACCATAAAGGTTAGAACTAGCCTTTTTAATATGTACGTGAGACCTAGTGTTGAATACTGCTCACCCCTATTCAGTCTTCTGCGTACTAGTGAACGGAAGAAAATAGAATCGGTGCAGCACTTCTGCACTAGAAGAGTTTTCACTACAGAACACCGTAACTTAACCTACCAACAAAGGTGCAAACTTATGAAGCTGGATCCCCTGTGGCTTCGTCGATTGCAGAAGGGTCTTTTTTTACTGTTTAAACTTTTGAACGGTCAAACCTTTAATCCTCTCAGTACAATAAGGCAGCTTAAGCACTCTCGACGCGCCAATCATCGAGACGTATTTTTATTGCTTCCTATGGCACGCACAGATAAGTACCGGCAATTCTTTTCAGTAAATGCCATATCAATCTGGAATAAGCTGCCCAAAATTATTAAAACCCAGCAAAACTACCCTGTGTTTAAGAGAGCTATAACTAGTTTTCGACATTCAGGACAACTTTCACGAATTTTGGGTACTGACTCGGTGGAATATCTCTTTCCCTCTGATGGCGTTCGTGGACTTTGAACACCGCCAGGCTTCAGGCTGAAAATAATGCTGCTGAAGCAGCAGCCCGCAGTCTACGAACCCTTCAGCCGTTAGCGCGCATCTTTTGCCGACAACCATTGAAGGAAGACTAAGAACACTGTGTTCTTGTGCCAACGATCTCCGACTCGAACTAATGTCCTTAAACGATATGCAACATTTCTCCTGCTGATGTGTCAACTCAGCTGACAACTGTACATATATTTCGTTTGTATCATAACTTTGAAGTCAGGTTTTTTTCACTTGAAACAAACTGCCTATCTCGCCCAGCATTGACAAAACACAAAACCTGAGACAAAACCAATGCTGGCTGCAACATAGGGAGTTTGCTTTAGGTTTTTTCCGGTCTTCGAGGTTTTGGAAGGGGCCCAAGAGGTGCATTACAAACTCTTTACAATTGCCTGTAAACTGGTAAAATAAACATAGTAGATAATCTGGGCCAGAAAAATGCAAACTGAATTTTTGCAACGTGGACTCCATCACCTTTATGTGAGCCTGCTCAAACTGAGCTTGTTGCTGTTTCAGGATATACTGCCGTTGTTCGGCGGAAATAGATAATGAGTCCGGTTCTGCGTCGCCAAAATTTTATAACGGATGCCTAGGCCGAAATATTGCCACCCAATGACGTCTTGTGTGAGTCCCCAAAGAGAGAACACGACAAGAAGTGTGCAATATCAGAAGTCTTTTTGTGTTTGAGGTACAAACAATTTAGGGAAAACAACGTGTGTAACGATGTCCACTGAGCCAATCAGAGTTCCCTCTGAGATGGTGACCAGTCCCATTGGTTGTTTGACTCAGTGGATTACAGTGGTTTAAACTGTGAATTATTGATCGTTTTGACGGCTTTCGTAAATTTGCCCGTGTAGGCCGATCGATAACCTGCATGGGTTGTGGTCATGCTTCGCAAGCTACTGCTTGCTTAGCTGTTCGTTAGGCCTGCCTAACAGATGTCCCTGGAGATAAATTTTAGTGGCGAGTTGGAAAAAGTCGTCACACATGAGAGCGCAGTCTAAGCCACGCACGATGCAAAAGGGTCTGAGTATTTAAGCCAAGAATACAGTTTTCATCTGTACTAATGACGAGATTCAGACCGCTAGACTGTTGGCTACTTCGGAACCACGTGCCCATTGTGACATGCTGGATAAGAAATTCGTCCTTTACCAAATAAAGTAGTTTCTTTTCGAATGTGTTCTCTGGTCACGAGCTGTGCATCAATTCCCAATCAATGTCTGGAGACTTAAAATCTCCAAGTATTGGAACATTTTTGCCACGGCAGATCTCTTTTACTTCAGAGATAAGTGCATCGTCCGCTTCCGTCCTTTGTCCTGGTGGTCTGTATACCAGAGCAATATGGAGGTCAGGTTGGTTTGGTACTCTCAGTTTACAACTAATTATTTCACAGGAATTGTTCCTGCGTGATGAAAAACTATCTGCGACTTAGTCGATACCATCTCGTATGAACATATCGATTCTCCCACCCTTACGTCCGTTTCTGTCAGTGCGGATAAGCTGAAGTTCTTACAGCTATGACTTCTGCATCTGCTATCTGCTCATTCAACCATGTTTCAGTAAGCGCTATCAGGTCAGGTTGCACATGGTCCACGGCCAGTTTAAGTTGATCCAATTTGTTGAAAACACTCAGTACATTTGTGTGCATCATAGCCATGTTCTTGGCTTCACTCAATCTCGCCACGGTCACCTTTACTGCTGGTCGTGATGGCGAGACCCAGACTTCATTATGACGGGTTTGCCCCACCAATATGTCTTCTTCATATGAATTATGATCCCGTCCTTGATTCTTAGTCCAGTCTTCCCTCTGTTCATCCCCTCCTTCATGTCTCTCCTCGGTTCCCGCATTTTCATTCTTTCTCTGGGCTCGTAGTCCGGCTGAAAAAATACTGTTTATTGCCATTCGTCGTTCTAGTAGGAGCACCGCCTGGGTTTCGTTATTCAAGGCTACTTTAAGAGGTCTTGGGAAAGGTTCAACTCACGTTTTGGTTCTGCTTTGCCTAGTCGGGAAGTTTTTTGTACTCTAATGATCTCCCCATCCGACAGGACACTGTCGATGTAATTATCAATAAGATTCAAATCATGTGTCCACCTTTCCTTTGGAGTGTTTGCTGTGGACTCGGGAACACCCTTTGTCACGATATTGCGCTTCCGGTTTATGTGTGAATATTTTAGTTCCCCATCTGTGTGATTTCGGTTTGTTTCCTCGATAATGCTGCTAATAGGAGGCTTGTTAGTGTTATTAGGATCGCTTTCTTCAGAGCGAGGATTTGGGAAAACCACGTTTGTATGTGATGTACTGTCTTCGTACTGGTCCTCTTCAACGCGTTCGGACTCCGTAGAGCAAGAATGATGGCCAGGGGCGCAATTTTCCTCTGGCATCTGCTCCCCTTTAGACTGTTGAGAGACCGTCTTCTTAAATTCCCCCTGTGTTTTGGGACATGGAGGGCTGTTTGGACCATTGCCATTGTCTGCGCCATTTCCAATTTCAGATAATTCATATCTTTTCTCGAGGTTCAAATATGTATGAAGAAGTGTAGAGTATGATATGCAAGCTTTCTCGTCATGATGAACATCCCTTAGACGTACTAGACTTTTAATCTTTTTAGCTGGAGGCGTTTTAATAGAATATATAGTTGATAACCTACCAACAAAGGTGCGAACTTATAAAGCTGGATCCCCTATGGCTTCGTCGATTGCAGAAGGGTCTTTTTTTACTATTTAAACTTTTGAATGGTCAAACCTTTAATCCTCTTAGTACAATAAGGCAGCTTGAGCAGTCTCGACGCGCCAGTCATCGAGACGTATTTTTATTTCTTCCTATGGCACGTACAGTTAAGTACCGGCAATTCTTTTCAGTAAATGCCATATCAATCTGGAATAAGCTGCCCAAAAGTATTAAAACCCAGCAAAACTACCCTATGTTTAAGAGACCTATAACTAGTTTTCTACATTCAGGACAACTTTCACGAATTTTGGGTGCTGACTCGGTGGAATCTCTCTTTCCCTCTGATGGCGTTCGTGGACTTTGAACACCGCCAGGCTTCAGGCTGAAAATAATGCTGCTGAAGCAGCAGCCCGCAGTCTGCTAACCCTTCAGCCGATGGCGCACAACTTTTGCCGACAACCATTGAAGGAAGACTGAGAACACTGTGTTCTTGTGCCAACCCTCTCCGTCTGGAACTAATGTTTTTAAACGATATGAAGCAGTTCTCCTGCTGATGAGTCAACTCAGCTTACAACTGAACATTTATTCCGTTTGTATCATACCTTTGAAGGCAGGTTTTTTTTTCACTTGAAAAAAACTCCCTATCTCGCCCAGTATTGATAAAACAAAAAACCTGAACCAAAACCAATACTGGCCGCAACATAGGGAGTTTGTTTTAGGTTTTTTCCGGTCTTCGAGGTGTTGGAAGGTGCCCAAGAGGTGCATTACCAACTCTTTACAATTGCCTGTAAACCGGCATAATAAACATATTATTATATATAACTGAAGTTGATAATCACTGCTGTATGCCTCTGTAGCCCGGTTGGTTAGCCGTTTGATTTACACCCAAGGCGTCTACCAAATGTATGACCAGCGAGTCAAGTATGATCTAGTCTTATTTTAAACGCGTCAACACTTTCAGAAAGAATAAATGAGGAAGAAAGTTTATTCCAGTCTTCAATGACCCAGTGGGAGAAGTTAGCCCGCACTTCTAGATTGGCATGGTGTTTCTTCAATTTGTATGGATGACCTTGGAGCTGTTTCGTTTGTGCGAATTCAAAGAAGTCAGCTATCTGAAGAACACAGTCCACCTGACGATTTTGAACACCATGATCATCTCTCCTCTGTATTGCTTATAAAGAGATTACAGTTGAACATCGATAAACTGGTTATTTGGTCTTCCACCTGGCTTCTTAAATTTAATGCGTCCAAGTGTCTGGTTCTACACATAAGCCCGGGGTGAAAACTGTCGCCAAAACACAGTTACTTCATCAATGGCACCGCATTAAAAGATGTTGATACGCACAAAGATCTGGGTATATGGACAACGGAGAGCTTGATGCCAACAGAGAACTGTAAAAAGGCCATCCAGAAGGCAACTATTATCCTGCACTGGATCAGACGAGCGTTCAAAATCTTCCCACCTGAACTCTTCGGGAAAATATTTGGCGCCTTTTTGAGACCACATTTAGACAACGGAATGCCAGTGTGGACACCGTGGTTGAAGAAGTATATGGACCTTCTTGAAGAAGTGCAACGCAGGGTGACAAAGGTGGTCGATGGTCTCTGGGACTTACCATATTAGGAGAGATTGATCAAACTTGACCTTTTCCTTTGCCTTACAGGAACGTTCAGTGCAGCCTGCTCTGGACATTCCGGTTAATCTGGGGCCACAGTTCCTCCCTGAGATTGGAGAATTTCTGCGAATTAGCTACCACCACTCACCTGCGTGGCCACCTTTACAAGGCCACAAACGAACGCACTCGATTAGACCTCCGAAAATATTTCTTTAGTCAACGCGTGGTCCGACCTTGGAACTTGTTACCAAGCAAGGCGGTTTCCCCTGACACAATAGTGGAGTTCAAAAGAAGACTCGATGTCATTCTATTTGACAAAAGGCGACTTTTACAGCATGATTTTCTACTGCCAGCATTGTAAACAATTCTTCTGGGTCTAGACTGTTTTCATTCTGTTCCGTGAAAATTCACTCCTCCACCAACTGCACATTAACTGTAAGTATAACATTGTTTGCTTTACATTTATAGGGTTCTCAAGGGTATTTCTTGCCTGTTAACCTTAAATATACGTCTATAATAGAGAGGAAAAAGATTGAGCCTATCTAGGCGGCCTTCATATGGTAGGCCTCTTAAGCTGCAGAATAGTTAAGTTGCCAGTTTTGGGACTTTCTCCAGTACACCTTAATCTTTCTTCGTCCAGGTGCACCACGCCTGGACAAAAAACTCTAACGTCAGCCACAAAAAGGTTCCAAAGACTCGCCGAAAAAGCTCCTTATTAAAATAGAGAAAGGACCTTCAGATCAATTCTAGGATGCCCATAGCCTTCTTTACGGTTTTGGCACAGTGAGTTGACGGTTTGAGGTTGGGCGTCATACATTCACCTAGATCCCGTAGTTCGTTCACTTGCCAGAGTTTGTGATTTCCGATCAAATAGTCTTACTCAAATGGTATCACATTTCTGCGAATAGACCGTAGGCGGATTAATTGGCATTTGTTGAAACTGAGCCGCAGTAGCCACTTTTCACACCACTATTGCAAGCAATCCAAGATGTATATGTATATTTTAAGGGTAACAGGCAAGAAATGCCCTTGAGGACCCTTTTCATGTAACGCAAACAAGGTTATTCTTACAGTTAATGTGCAGTCGGGGGAGCGCATATGATATCATAACAGAATTTCGAGTGAATTTTCACGGAAAAGAATGAAAACGGTCTAAAGCCAGAGAAATTGTTCACAGTGCTGGCAGTAGGAAATCGTGTTGTAAAAATCGCCTTTTGTCAAATAAAATCACACCAAGTCTTCTTTTAAATTCCGCAATTGTGTTAGCGGAAACCGTCTCGCTTGGTAGCAAGTTCCAAGGCCAGACCACGCGTTGACTGAAGAAATATTTTCGGAGGTCTAATCGGGTGCGTTCGTTTGTGAACTTGTAAGGATGGCCACGCAGGTGAGTAGTGGTGGCTAATTGGAAGAAATCCTCCAATTTTAGGGAAGAAATGTGGCCCGGATTATCCGGAATGTCCAGAGCAGGCTGCACTGAACGTTCCTGTAAGACAAAGGAAAAAGGTCAAGTTTTATCAATCTCTCCTGATATGGTAAGTCCCTGAGACCACCGACCATCGTTGTCACCCTGCGTTGCACTTGTTCAAGGAGCTCCACATCTTTCTTCAACCACGATGTCCAAACTGGCATTCCGTATTCAAGATATGGTCTCACAAAGGTGCCAAATACTTTTCCGAAGAGTTCAGGTGGAAAGATTTTAAACGCTCGTCTGATCCAGTGCAGGGTACTAGTTGCCTTCTGGACGGACGTTTTAAAGTGCTCTGTTTGCATCAAGTTCGCGGTTGTCCATATACCCAGATCTTTGTGTGTCTCAACCTCGTTTAATGCGGTACCATTGATAAAATAACTGTGTTTCGGTGGCACTTTTCGCCCCGGGCTTATGTGTAGAACAAGATACTTGGATACATTAAAGTTAAGAAGCCACGTGGACGACCAGATAACCAGTTTATCGATGTTCGACTGTAGTCTCTTTGTGTTGTCGGCGCACCTAATTTCAGCCCATATTTTTATGTCATCCGCAAACATGACAGCTGCACAATCAAGCTCATTGAAACAGTCGTTAACGTAAATCAGGAATAGCAGCGGACCCAAAACTGAGCCTTGTAGTACACCACTCTCGACCATTGTCCATTCTGAGGTTGAGTTTCCGATAACGACCCTCTGTTCTCTGAGGGACAAGAAACTACTGATCCATTTATACATTTTTCCTTGGATTCCCACGTCCCAAATCTTCTGCAGAAGAAGCCTGTGTGGAACACTATCGAAGGCCTTTTTGAAGTCGAAGAATATAACATCAATTGGATAGCCTTTATCAGTGGCCTTTGTCCAATTCTCCTGTGAGTAAAGAGCACTCGTGAGGCAAGAGCGTCCTGGGCGAAAGCCGTGCTGTCCATCACATAGTATTTTGTTGCTAACGAGGAAATACATTAAATGCTTCTTAATAATGCGCTCCATTACTTTGCACGCGATACAAGTTAGACTGACAGGACGGTAATTTGCGCAATCAAGTCGCGAACCTCCCTTATAGATCGGGGTGACGTTTGCCCACTTCCATTCTTCTGGGAGTTCGCCTTCGTCAAAAGATTTCTGGAAGATGGCAGCCAGGGGTTTGCATAGTTTGTTAGCTAATTCTCTTAGTGCTAGTGCAGGAATTTTGTCCGGCCCAGGTGATTTGGCAGGTTTAAGTTGGAGTAATTCGGCCCTGACAGTGTTGTGTGAAAACTCTAGGTCCTCTATTTTGGGCAATTAGGAGGAGGGTAAGGGTGCAGTTATCGGTTGATGAGCGGACGGACCGTCAGCAAAAGTTGTAGGTTCTCGGGTGTAGACGGATTCAAAGAAATCGGAGAGGAGGGAGGCTTTAATCTGGTCTTCAGTCACCAGTTGTCCATTGGCTGATCTAAGGGCAGGGATCAGTTCATGAGATCTCTTCGTGCTTCGTATGTAACCGTACAAGATCTTGGGGTGTTCGAGCGACTTGTGTAATATGTTCAACTCGTATTTCTTGCGCAGTTTAGTAGCTTCTCTTTTAGAAATGTTACGTTGTTGCTTATACTCCCGTAAGTGTTTACCGGATCTGGTTAATCTGTAGCGTCTCCAGAAGCGGTTTCTTTTTTTGAAAGCGGCCTGCAAGTTTGAGTTCGTCCACTTCGGGCGATTCGTACTTGTCTTTCTTCTGAAGGGACAGTTGAGACTGACAGTCCTTTTCAGCGTCGAGCTAAAGGTCATCCACTTTTCATTTGCCCCACCTTGGAGATCTGTTTCCCATGATACCTCTGACATTTCTCTTCTCGTAAGTGGGTAGTCACCCTTCCAAATGTTACTTTCCCATGTGTCGGAGGAGTATGGTTTGGAGAACAGCGAATACTCGAAATACAGCATAATATGGTCGCTTGACCCTAATGGTGATCGATCCTGCAGGTCAATCACAGTTTCCTCCTCTCGTGTAAAGATAAGGTCGAGACAGTTTGACTGTTGTCCTTCCCTAGCCCGCGTTCCAAACGCGACGGTTTGGCAGAGCAGTTTGGCTGTGGCCCATTGTAGTAATTTGTGATTGAAGTTGTCTTGAAGACCCTGTGCAGTCCATGTCTGCCAGTCAACACCAGGAGCGTTAAAGTCCCCAACGATGAGAATATCTTTTTTCTCGCTGACCCTATATAATTCTGCTATGAGGATAGTGTCTTGGTCATAAGAATGGTTTAGCGGGCGGTATGTCACCGAAAGCGTCAGTGGCCTGGCGTACTTAGCAGATATAGTAATATTTAGCATTTCCACATCTTGTGCTGGGACCGGTACTTCAGCCGTGGCTGTCAGCTTGCAAGTGACATAGACTATAAGCCCTCCTCCCCTAGTTGTTCTGTCTTTCCTGAAGAGCTGATATCCTCTAAGTGATAATTCAGAATCAGCGATATCTTTTGAAAGCCAGGTTTCAGTTAAAGCCATGAGGTCTGGTTTCACCTCATCGACCAAGTTCTTTAGTTCGTCCAGCTTGTTAAACAAGCTTTGTACATTTGCGGTTAGGATCTTTAGCGATAGTTTACTCCGTGAGGCCCAACCCTCATCGTGACAGGTTTTGGCCAGAAGAAGGGCTCCTTGACTTGTATTATTTGCCCATCTTTTATTTTCAGGCCCTTTGCCCCGCTTTCGGTCCCCTCTCTCAATTCTATCCTTAGTTGCCTCATTTTCATCCGCTCCCTCGGCTCGTATTCTGGCCGGAACAACTCCTATCCAGTCCCGCCCGAGGAGATTTACTTGTTGACTTCCTCTGACCACATGAAACAGCAAGTAATGAAGATCGCCATCGTGCTCAACTTTGACCGTAAAGACCCCTCGAACATCTACGTTCTGTCCAGTATAACTACGAAAAGTAGATTGAGCCGGTAGCAGATGGGGAACTTTCTGAAGAGAATCCTCATTGATGAGGGTAACAGCTGAACCAGTGTCAATTTCAAATTTCACGGGATGGAGATCAACTGAATGCGTGATGTTGTAGAGTGATTGAAACGGCTTGTCCGCTGCAGGCATTTGAAGTATCGTTTCGCCATCACCGGCTGGATTAGGGTAGACAGCGTGCATGTTAATGTTCGTCCGCTTTTTGGAAAAACACACTTTTTCCATGTCGTCAATGTTCTTACCAAATTGGCAAATTGTATTTTGGTATTTACAGTCTGACCAACGGATATGATGCTGACCGCAACGATACCAGGATGGTAGTTGTTTTGAAGGAGCAACTGAGTGCCGTTTAGGTGAAAACTCGGCGGTGTTGACTAGGGAGATGGCCAAATCGGATTGCAAGGATGATATAACTCCAGTATTTGAATGATCTAGCTGTTGAAGGTTCTGCTGTACGCCCTCTTGATGAAGGACGATATCACACGCTTTCTCCCATAACAAATCTTCCTTCACGGATAAAACCCTTTCCCGAGCCTTTTCCTCCCTCAAGCCCACAAGCAACTGTTGCACCAGCATCGTCTGCTCGAACTTGATTGCCACAAACTTGGTGCATTGGCAATCCTGTGAGGCAAGCGTTAGGTTTGTAATAAAATCGCAAATGCATTGGTTGGATTCCTGACGCATCTGACAAAACCGATATAGGCTCAGGAAAATGTTGTCTTTTCCACCCCACATTGTTTTGAGTTTTGTGAATGCTGTTTGGAGATCAGCCAATTTTTGCACCTTAAGGGCGTTGAAGCAACGCTGTCCCTCCTCTCCGAGATGAGTCTGAATGAGTTTCAAATTAGAAGTAACGTCGAGCGTAACAGCAGGCAACAAAATCGGAAGAAGTTCAATGTTATCCTTAAATTTAATCCTCCATTGTAACCAGGAATTATTTGAGGGATTTGGAGTGCCCTTCCGCCAGAAAGTTGAAGGTGTAGGTAATGCAGAAAACATGTTCGTAAGACTTGCATCGCCAATGTTACGCATTGAGAACGGAAGGCAGTTTGTAGACAGAAAAAATGTAATTTATGTCAACAGACGGCTGCCTGTAGGCAGAATGTCATGCAGGCAAATCAGAGGACTGTCTAAGGCAAGACGTGTAATGAGGACGAAGGCACAGTTCAAGTGGCGAGTCATGCTGACACCGCCATATATATGGTGTGGGGTGAATGTAATAGGCTGAACGCCGGCCAATCAGAATAAGGGCAGGTGTGAGCCGCTGGCCAGGATCGAAGGCTGGTCAGTCAGAACAAAGAAAGGGTTGACCAAGTGTCCGTGACATTGAGCAGCGCTTGACGCGCGCCTCGCGTCACGATATCTCAACACTACGGACGGGAGTACATAGCAATATCTGTCCCAAAAATTGAAGAAGCAATTGAATAAAGTGAATATGGGAGGTCTTTCTTATACACTAATGGCATTTAAGTTCGCATAAACGTAGATAGTGGCATTACAAAGTCATAGATGAGTGCAGCACTGCGAATGGTGTGATTTTGAAGAACTACCAGAAGTTCGATATTTTCTGCCTATGTTCTCTTTCGATAGATCATGTATTCTAATTATGCCACAAAGCTGCTAGTTTGGACCAAATATGAAGTCAAAAAACGTGCATCTGAACGTCTTGCCGACACCATCCCACACTGCATGTTTTTCAGAAAAAGAACATCAATTCTTATAGCCAGTAAAAAGCAGTTCCACCCTTATGGATGGAAACACGAGAAGTCGCCTATTCCTGTAACCCCCAAATTTTCTGAAGAGGTGTGGAGTGACCGTCTTTATTACATTCGTTCCCGTTTCCAAGGCCAAAATCATGCTGATGGATCAGCCGAAAATCGGGTGTTGGATAAGTTTTTAGCTGTTATTGCCACATCTGATGTCCTAATTCGGGACAGAGGTAAGGATCAAGCTAGTGAAAAACAGTGATTCTACTTTCTCCGATTATTAATAGTCTATGGCTCCTGAAAGGCTTATCGTCGGTATCGGTTGCAAAATTTAAGAAATTTATTTAATGATAGTTAAAACCTTCATTGGTGTAGTCTTCTCTTATTTCGAATACGCGATTGAATCGAGCCCTTCATGCCACTATTCGCTTCATTGTTTAAACGTATCATCACAGTATTTTCGCGGGCAGCTGAGATTTCACGCGTTTTGCAGCGTTTGGCGTAAGGTTTGTCATTAACTCATGATTATGGTAATTTTCAACAAACTATAGTTAAAATGGCACTTGCAAAACTCTTTAAACCTGACAAAACCCCGCCTACCCCTCTCGAGGAGGAGATAGCACACACCCTTGTGGAGCTTCAGTCATCTGAGTCCATGTCGGAGTCTATTAAGATGCTGTACTTCTGCGGCGCCAAGGTT
>JAYGXS010001182.1:0-15537 GCA_036362985.1 Ligula intestinalis
AGAAATACCCTTGAGGACCCTATTTATGTAACGCAAACAAGGTTATTCTTTCAGTTAATGTGCAGTCGGGGGGAGTACATATGATATCATAACAGAGTTTCGAGTGAATTTTCACGGAAAAGAATGAAAACGTTCTAATGCCAGAAACATTGTTCACAGTGCTGGCAGTTGGAAATCGTGTTGTAAAAGTCGCCTTTTGTCAAATAAAATCACATCAAGTCTTCTTTTAAATTCCGCAATTGTGTCAGCGGAAACCGTCTAGCTTGGTAGCAAGTTCGAAGGCCGTACCACGTGTTCACTGAAGAAACATTTTTGGAGGTCAAATCGGGTGCGTTCGTTTGTGACATTGTAAGGATGGCCACGCAGGTGAAAAGTGGTGGCTAATTGGATGAAATCCTCCAATTTTAGGAAGAAAATGTGGCCCCGGATTATCTAGAATGTTCAGAGCAGGCTGCACTAAATGTTTATGTAAGACAAAGGAAAAAGGTCAAGTTTTAACAGTCTCTCCTGATATGGTAAGTCCCTGAGACCGTCGACCATCTTTTTCGCCCTGCGTTGCACTTGTTCAAGAAGCTCCACATCTTTCTTCATCCACGGTGTCTAAACTGGCATTCATTATTCAAGATGTGGTCTCACAAAGGTGCCAAATATTTTTCCGAAGAGTTCAGGCGGAAAGATTTTGAACGCTCGTCTAATCCAGTGCAGGGTACTAGTTGCCTTCTGGACGAACGTTTTACAGTGCTCTGTTTGCATTAAGTTCGCGGTTGTCCATATACCCAGATCTTTATGCGTCTCAACTTCTTTTAATGCGGTACCATTGATAAAATAACTGTGTTTCGGTGACACTTTTCGCCCCGGGCTTATGTGTAGAACAAGACACTTGAATACATTAGAGTTAAGAAGCCATGTTGACGACCAGATATTCAGTTTATCGATGTTCGACTGTAGTCTCTTTGCGTCGTTGGCACACCTAATGTCAGCCCATATTTTTATGTCATCCGCAAACATGACAGCTGCGCAATCAAGCTCATTGAGACAGCCGTTTACGTAAATCAGGAAAAGCAGTGGACCCAAAACTGAGCCTTTTGTTACACCATTATCGACCATTGTCCATTCTGAGGTTGAGTTTCCGACAACGACCCTCTGTTCTCTGAGGGACAAGAAACTACTGATCCATTTATACATTTTCCTGGGATTCCCACGTCCCAAATCTTCTGCAGAAGAAGCCTGTGTGGTACACAATCGAAGGCCTTTTTGAAGTCAAGGAATATAACATCAATTGGACGGCCTTTGTCCACTTCTCCTGTGAGTAAAGTGCACTCGTGAGTCAAGAGCGTCCTGGGCGAAAGCCGTGCTGTCCATCACAAAGTATTTTTTTGCTTTCGAGGAAATAAATTAAATGCTTCTAAATAATGCACTCCATTACTTTGCACGCGATGCAAGTTAGACTGACAGGACGGTAATTTGCGCAATCAAGTCGCAAACCTCCTGGTCCAGGTGTGCGTTAGGTCAGTCGGCGTCGTCTCACCACGGGTTGTTTCAGGCATATAGACGTTGACCTTGAAGCCAGTTGGCGGGTTCGGTTGTTTCAAACCGGAACTGTCCGCTTAAAGGAGGTTTCATAAGATATTTAAGGGGAGACGTGGAAATTTTGGCTTACTGTGGAGTCTGTCAACATGCAGGCTTCTTTAATTGGCCTTGATTTGTGAGCATCACCTCGGCCAAAAATTTAAGCTGTCAGAGTTGAAGTCGTTCGCCAGGTCTGCAGCATGGGTTGCCACCACCGAATTTGGGTCCAACCTTCTTACAGCCAAGTTATGCTCATGCATGCGTGTTTATATTGGTCGGTCGGTTTCTCTAACATAATTCCGCCTCCTGCAGCCACAGTAGAGGCAGCATTTAACGCTTGAATTATCTTGTATAGGTATATCGTCTCTCAGCCACATTACTTGTCACCGGAGAGCACAGATATGCTTGTGGGCAAGCCCTGTTCCGAGTAGCTGGCAGGATTTACTTAAATTTCGGAAACATATTTTATATGCGGAATTCTGCGTCAGGACTTTATGGTCAGGTCTCATCGGTTCACGGTTTTTAAAGCACGCAAGTGCGTTCAATAAACTATTGTAAATTGGTGTTTTCTTCGAAATATCCACAGATGAACTTTGTCTTGTTGAATCTGGCAGCCTGCCTGCTGCATTGGGTTTTTTCCCGGTAAAAGCTCCTCCTTCTTCTGATTTACCACGTAAGAATCGATTATTCAGCATTTTTACTACAAACATGAGAAGTTATTTTAATATTCTTAAAGGAAATACAATTTTCATAGCAATATATAATTTCTTTTGACGTTACCATTCCTATAACAGGGAAAAGTCAGTTTTAATTTGCCATAATTTTAGTGAATTATCTTGCTAACTTTTTTAATATTAAAGCAGAATTTCCTTAGTAAAATTTTCAAAACATCTTCTTGTTATTTAATTACAATTGATTCATTTTTGACGATAACTTTAATCTTCAAGATTTAATTCGTTGCTCTTGATTTACATTGGCTTGCATATACAAACCTAGAAAATAGGAGATCTCTTCAATCATTTAGCGAAAATAATGAGGTTTAGACATTTCTTCATATGAAATTGGTCACACTGATTATATTTATTAACTTGCCGAATTAAAAAACCTTATTAAGATCAGTAAGAACGTCCGCAACAGAAGTGCGATATTGGTCTTCCTGTAATAAGTATTTAAAAGAATTCCTATATAGTGTTATCCCTTTTAAAATCCTTTTAGGTATATATACAGCTGACGAATTTCTGTGCATGCTTCTTATTTCCAAGGTAATGCCATAATGATAAAGTGGCAATTTTCGGCAATTTTGAAAACCTAACTGCATTTAAATGATACAATTGTAGCTGGAATACTTCAAACCACCTTTCCTTGTTATACCAGACAATGTTTCTCCAAAGTGGATTAATTTAAGGCTTTTTGACTGCATCTGCTATCAACGGTAGAAGCAGCCGTTGAGGAAAACAGTCTGATATGCAGAAAGTAATCTTCTGCGTGCTTCACAGTTAGCATGACAACAGTCACTGAACTGCATACGTTTTTCTTTCTCTCTCTCTTCACCTGGATCTCTTCCTACAAAACGGCCGTGCAACCAGCCTTTTTTTAATAAAACCCAAATCCTATGATCCTCTCTTCACATTGAAACTGCACAATATGATTTATGTCATTTACCGCGTGCTTATATTTGACACCATTTCCATGTTAACGTATTTCTTTTATTACAATTTATCGAAAGCTTGCACGTAGACTCGCACACTGCTCTTCTGAACATTCCTATATGGTTTGTTAATTTATAGTTCCCGCGCAAAGCTGTAGACCCAAAGGAGTTTGCAACACAGTATTTGCTACTTAATCAGTCTTTCTGAAGTAGTTATGAATTGTGCCTGTGAGAGTAGCTAAGGATCGTTTGCTTACATTAACCTGAATCAATAGTAAAAACGAAACTGTTTTCCTAAAGGTTTTATTCCCAAGCCAACATGCTTCGCGTGAACTAAAAGTCGTTACACATCTGTTAACGATATATTTCATGTCAAAAAACTGACTTTTCGTGAAATAATCCAAATTGAGCGATATGCTTACGTTGCGCACACCCATGTACCGAAGCTTTGTTCTGCAGGAGATAGTAACACGACTACCTTTAAAATCTCAATTTTGTTTTGACAAAAGCTAAATAAATTAGGATTTTACCGAAATGCAGTTCTTCAGCATGCTATATAAAGCACGTCCTGAGTTTCAAGTACCGACTCAGCCTCTGCACCATGTATCTGCAATTCCTCAGTGTCTTCGTACTGTGTCGTTACGTTTGTGGCAATGCTGCAGGTGAGTACGCAGCTGATTTCACATATTCAAAAATCTTTACCATTTTCAATTGTTTTTTTTAAAATAATGTTTCAACTTCTGTTGGTACAATCGACGCTGATCGATAACATAATTATGCGTCCGAATCACACTTGCAAACTTGCATTCAAATTTGTTTAGAAAAATTGGTGAACACCTAACGATTAGATAAAATTATAAATCTATCTTTTTTCTAATATATCATGAGAAAACAACTAAACATTTGAACTGCGTCGGATAGTGCATGATCAGAATAACTGAAATCACAGTTCCCTCAACAACATAGCGTTCGCTTTCAAACATATAAATTCATATAATTACGGGCAATTAAAAATGTTTTTCGAATTTTGGGGCAAATATTAAAAAGGAGTATTTCATGCCTTCCGAAGAAGAAGATGCGATCACTGGAACAAGGACTTTATTTTTATGACGTTTCGGATTCCGTCGGGAATCCTTAGTTTTAGTTAATCGTAAGCAGGTCTGATACATGCGCAGTTAAGGTGTGATACATGTACAGGTTGCACAGTAGTTATAGTTCACAGCGGTCGGCAACATGCGTGCTATAATTTTCCGTTCCTGTATCCACCACTGGAGGGTTAATTAGTCCGGTGGTTGCTCATTAATTGCAACAGCATTTTTGTGCACGTCGGATGCAGGTTCGATAATTCCGAAGAAGAAGATGCGATCACTGGTACAAGGACTTTATATTCCTGACGTTTCGGATTCCGTCGTGAATCCTTAGTCATAGGTTATCGTAAACAGGTCTGCGACATGCGCAGTTAAAGGGTGATACATGCACATATTGCACGGTATTTAAAGTTCACAGCGGTCACCCGCATGCGTATTATAATTTTCCATTCCTGTAGCCACCACTGGATTTCTTAAGTGGTCCCGTGATTGCTCGTTAATTGCAACAGCGTTATTGTCCGCGTCGGATGCAAGTTTGATAATTGCTGGACAATGAGGCCAATTGACGTCAGAGTTGCGCCCAGTCCTACCCACGTGACTGATTTTCTTGCTCAGGAAATTTCTCACTACACCGTATGGGAACGCCAAATCGTTGCGCTTGTTGGTGGACTGGAGACCTGAGAACCATGACTCGAGCAGCTCCCGGCTCACGCGGTTGTCCCCTCTTGCGAGGATTTCGGCCTCGTGAAACTTGAAAATATTGCTGGGTCCCGTTGAGTGAGCTGCAACCAGGGAGTTGACGTCTTTCATCCTCACCGGCGCTGCATGCTCGGCCGTTCGCGTCTTGACTTATCTCCCGGTTTCTCCGACGTAGTTACTTGGTGCACAACTGTACCAGGTCCGGTAAACGACTCCAGCCGTTTCCTGCCGTGAAAGTGCGTCTTTTGGCCTCATGACCCGGCGTCTGATGGTTGCTTCCGGCCTGTGTGCAACTCGGACTCGAAGTGGAGTGAGTAGGCAGCTGACCGCTTCCGATAGATTTTTCACGTATGGAAGAGCTCGCCAAACGTTTGGACCAGCTGGACGTTTTTTTCGTCTCTCGTTTCGAATGCACGGGTTGACAAATTGTGCGGGTATTCATTCGCTATCAGTACCCGTCGAACATATTGTAATTCAGCAATTTTGTCTTCCACTTCACTGCAATGCGTCTCGACGTGCCGGAATAGCGCTCTTACGCAACTGCGTTTGTGACCGATTGGATGGTTGCTTTTGTAGTTCAGAACTTGCATAGTGTTGGTTGCTATCCTGCAAACTTTAGTTTTAAGGCCACCATCGTCTTTTCGGCAAACGAGGACACCTAGGAAGGCAAGCTGGTTCTTTTTTCTTCTTCCTCCATCGTTAATTGAATATCCGGGATGACAGCGTTAAGACGTTCTTTGAATGTCAGCACCTTATTTCGCTCAATAACGACGAAGGTGTCGTCCACACACCGAGCCCAGAATTTTGGCCTGTGGTGTCGGAGAGCTAGCGACTCCAACCGTTGCAGGACCGCCTCTACTATGAGTCTGGAAATAGGCAAACCCATAGGCGTGCCCTTCACCTTGCACAGGAAATGTATCAGTACACGGTATGGGAACGCCAAATAGTTGTGCTTGTTGATGGATTGGTGGCTTGAGAACCATGACTCATGAGCCGCGAGCTGCTCGAGTCATGTTTCTCAGGACCCCAGTCCATCAATTAGCACAACGATTTGGCTTTCCCACACAGTGTACTGAGAAGTTGACTAAGCATAGAATCAGTCACGCGGGAAGGACTGGGCGCAGCATCAACTCCGACGACAGCGAGCATAATTTCTCTGCAATTTTCCGGCCCGCATCCGACACTGACGAGCAAACTGTGACAATTAGTGAGTCGAACGCGAAGTGTCAAGTCAATACCGCATCAATAAGGACATAAGCGGACAATTATAGTACGCTTGCGGGTGTCCGCTGTGAACTATAAATACCATGCAACCTGTGCATGTATCACCCCTTTACTGCGCATGTCTCAGACCTGTTTACGATAACATATGACTAAGGATTCCGGCAGAATCAGAAACGTCAGGAAAATAAAGTCCTTGTTCCAGTGGTCGCATGTATTTCTTCGTTACTGCTGCCTGGAACTTGTATATTCTCCTTTATTGGCAATTGCATGCCTTATTAAGTCATGGAGGATAAATTTTGACAAGATGAAATGCTTTACCCCACTGATTATGAAGATAACGCGATTTTCCCGCATTATGCTTAGGCTCTCAATCTTACCTTAAAAAGTTTGAAGCAGACTTAGCTATGAAGTGTCAGAAGCCTATCATTATCTCTCCTGGCTCAGTTTTTCTCGATGAATAACTAATGAAATGAAATCGGAATATAGTTAAGAAAACGCTATCTGGGAAAAATGGCTACGTTTACATATTTTAGCTGCCTTTGAAAAATAGTCGTTGTCCAGTGAAACAGCTTGTAAGAAGTTTCACAGTATAACCTTATTTACATTCTAAGATAGCACCTGACGAATGCTGTGGTCTGCTGCCGCAACGCTTTTAATATTACGAGCAATATCAGGAATCATAAAACAGACAGAGTGCATGAGCATATGAGCAAACACATACAATATTTTACAGTTTATGTAATTAACAAAGAAACATATAATTACTGCATGCATATACCGTTAACATTTGTGCATAACTGACTGATTATTATAATCTCATCGGTGTTGAATGGAATAATTAGCGAATAGCCTGCCACTGGAAAACCTTAGTGTAAATACATTTAAATATATATGAGAAGGTGAGGTTGCTTGTCCTGAAGTTTCAGAATCATACAAGCTTCCATTTTCAAAGGTAAGAGTCACACGAAGCATCACAGTATTAAAGGGTAAAGTTAGTTAGGCAGGCCAAGTACTGTTGTTGCCATGTGGCCTTGGGCTCGTCTTGGCAGCGACTGGTGGTGGCGTCGAGGTGATAACGGTCATTGATCGGGTTTTCATGGTCTATTGGTTAGGTTCACCCGCCGTCCTGCTTTGTTGAAAGATTTCCGCTGACGTGCGAACGGTGGTTGCTACGTTCGTGTTCATGCGTCGGTTGCTACCGGGCTGGCGATTACCGCTATCTGGACCCAGCGTGTGCTCGCATTTGTCTGAGCTGTTCTTGTTGTCATGTTTTAGTGGGCTTGTCTCGTCGGGGGGCAGTAGTGACATCGGGGTAATAACTGGCATTGATCTAGTTCGCATTCTCGGCTCGTGGTGTTCACCCGTTGTCCTGCTCTGTTGACTACGTCCCGCAAACGTGCGAAGGGTGGTTGCCATATCCATGCTCTCGTGTCGGTTGCTGCCGGGCTGGCGCTCATCTTCGCTGTTATCTTGTCTCAGCGCGTGCTCGCGTTCGTCTGCGTTAATATTATGTATCTGTTCCCACGGACATGAAGAACCAATGGTTTACCCTCCGTTTGCAACTGCATCTGACGGTCGTGCACGCAAGATTGTGCCGTTGGTTGGCGCGCCTGGTCATGTTGCTTGTACTTAACTCGTAAAGCTTGGTAGGCTGCCGACAGCGTCACAAAGCGGTTGTTAGAATTGGATGTGGTATGCCAAGCTTTGTGTGTCTCCCTACTTATTGGGTCAATTCCTCACCCCTGGACCTCAGCGTCTTGAAAAGTGAGCATATACCCTGTAGCTGCGCAACGTTCCGCACATAGGGAGCGCTGTGCCTGTCTGCGCACCACAACTTCGTGTTCGGTCATATGGGTTTGCAATGGCTTGCCTGTTTCACGATAAAATTTACTTCACCGGAACTGCATTTGATCCAGTGAACGAAAATGGCCGTTTCACCACGGTACCTATAAGTAAATATATCAATAGACTATGGCACGCGCTGCCGTACATCAACGGCGTCTCGGAAGCGGTCTCTTTCCTTTTAAAGCCACTGGGGATCGGCATCGCCCACCGACCAAAATCAACCATGTGACTTCTTGTCATGAAACCTAAGGCACCCCTGCCCAGAGACGAAAACGCAAACGACATCTACCGAATACAATGTATCTCATGTGCGACTGACTACGTTGGCGAGACAAGCAAACGACTGCAGTCGCGAATGGCCGATCACAGAAGGGCAGTTAATAGGATGCCACTACACTCTTTGGTGGCAGAACATTATGCAGGTGACGGACACACGTTCACCTTTCAAAATGCAGAAATTCTGGACTGAGGAAATGACCGCGTGGTTAAAAATACAATCGAATCGTGGCATACGGGGATAATATAAATCAAGCGTTGTGTGGCGCTCCCCACAGCCTACCAAGCCCTCCAAACGCAGCTCAACGTAAGTTGTCGCAAACGTGAGCACGGGTTTATTATTAATTATGCGGCGGTCCACACACTTAGAGCCACATCAGCATCCGGACCTGATGAAAAGGCTGGCCTAGTCATAGCCAGTTAATCTACTCAGCCTGAAAAGGCAAAACCAGAGGATCGCGTTGGCGCAGGAGAGAGTCTCGGCCTAAGGCAACAACTAAGGCCCGGAAAGATACTGTACACGTCCGAACAAGAACACCAACCTGGGGCAACAGCTAAGAACAATGCGGGGGGCGCTTACAGCTCCACCGCATGAAGAAAAACACCGGGCGGACAGGCCCCAAAGTCGCTTGTCCGCTTCCTGATAAAATTCCTCTCACAGGAACTGCATTTGTTCTGGTACACGACATTGGCCGTTTCAGTGCAGGACCTATAAATAAATACATAAATAGACTATGGCGCGCTGTCGTACATGGACGGCCTCTTGGAAGCCGGCTCTCGCCTCTCAAAGCCACAGGGGATCGGCATCGTCAGCTTTCGCTACAACACCAGATGGGCTGCACGAGATTCCAGCTCTTGGCAAGCAGAAACACTCAACCCACCACTCTGATGACGAAAAATAGTGTAATTTAAAAACGTCAGCACAATTACAGTGTGGTTCACGACAGCGCCTTGGTTTCTTCTCAGCCTACTTTGGGGGATGACGATCGGGATAATTTATCTGGACAACTTATCTCCGCGCCCAAAAATATTGCTGACAGTAGCAAGCATGCAAGTCCCCGGACATAAATGAGAAGAAAGAGCGATCTCGGGAACCATAATTGTAATTTCCTGGCGTTTGAAAAACAGACAAGTCTCCGTCATAGGAGTTAAGTGTTGTACCGCACCTCAAAGTACTAATAGGTAGGTTACAAACAGAGTTCATGGATGTTGTGAGATTTGCAGGAGGCGGGGAGGGGGGTAGTCTGTGGCAGTTAGGCCCCAGGGCGGTTAGTGACAATTAATAGCCACCCTTTGGGTGTTTGTTTTTAGTCCGTTTGCAGCAGCACGCTGTCTAGCAGTCAGTCCAGGGTATATGGGAGCAGGGGGAGGTGGGCTAATCAATTCGTACTTCTGCCTACGAGAGGCGGAGGTGACTTTGTGGTCCGTCCGTCCGGTGTTTTTCTGCGTGCAGTGGAGCTGTTTGACGCCCCCGCATTGTTCTCAGTTGTAGCCCCAGGTTGGTATTCCGGTTCAGACGTGTACAGTATCTTTGCGGACCTGAGCTGTCGCCGTAGGCTGAGACTCTCTCCTGCGCCAACGCGTTTGTCTGGTTTCGCCTTTGCAGGTACGGGTGCTGGTGCGGCTCTAAGTGTGTCCACCGCACCCTTATTATTGTTGGACCCGTGCTCGCGTTTTCGACTACGTTCGTTGAGCTTGATCCATATTATCTCCGTATGCCACGATTTGATTGTTCATCTTAACACGCGGTCATTTCCAAGGCCCAAAAATTGCTGCATTTTGAAAGGCGAACGTGTGTGCGTCGCCTCCACCATGTTCTGCCACCAAAGAGTGCTGCTGCATCGTATTAACTGCCCTTCTGTGCTCATCCAGCCAGGTCTGCAACCTTTTGCTTAGCTCTCCAATGAAGTCGGCCGCACAGGATTTACATTTTTTTCGGTAGGTGACGTTTGCTGTTTTGTCTCGGGGCAGGGGTGCCTAAGGTTTCATGACCAGTTGTCGCATGATTTGGCTGCTGTAATTCCATGTTGGGTGGCTGGCGCTCGTGTGTGTCACCCGTTGCCTGTCCGTGAGTCGTTACCGCGTCTAAGTTAACCAGCCCAGAAGTGTGACCACCGTCCGACCTCCACTCCGAGCTGGATGTGTGGATGAGCCCTCGTTCCGTGTCCGGCGTCCACTGTTGAGTAGCTGAGTCATCCCGGTCGTGTGCCTGGTGAAGGGCCCTCTTCGCTCGTCCTCCTACATCCTTCGTCGTCTGTCCATCTGTTGTTGTCACCAGCAGGTCTGAATGCGTATCCTGTGACATTGGCCGGCTTCTACCGGCTCCCCTTCCACACTCGGGTGGCTGGACCGGTTTGCATTCAAAGTGCGGACCCAGCTCACATGTTTGGGCTCTTCGGTAGATTGATGACTCATGTCGGCCGTTTGAGTCTCGATTCGTTCTCCCCCATTGCGGCGTCGGTGATCACTGTTGACGAAGATGCAAGTCGCTTGATAGGCTGGATTTAAATCAATATTTCTCTTGAGTGCGCCCACTGATGCCCAACTTTCAAGCACCAATGTGGTCATCTTTTCGTTAGATCGGCATATGACTTTGGCGTTTTCGAAAGCGAATTTATGCTTCGCCCGGTCCATGTGGCCGTATACCAGTGAAAGTGTATCCTTGCGATCAACTGCAAGTTGGTTTTCATGCAGTATTGTTCAGAGGCGTTTACCTGTTTCACCAACATACCTTGCACTGCAATTTCGTTATGGTATGCCGTAGACCAATGCTGATTGTTCCGTTGCCAGAAGCGGGTTTTTAGGTCTTATTATCTTCCGCCGGATGGTTGAATCGAGCTTGTGTGCCACCATAACTCCGAAAAGGTTCAGGAGTCGAACTGTCGTCTGGTCGACTTCGGATGGGCCTTCGTCGGCACTCACCTATGAAGGATCGCGGATAACCGTTAGATGTGATTGGCGAATTGAGTTATTTCGCCTCCACCTTTTTCCCGTCTTCGTCGTTGCAGTACGTTTGAAGGCGTTGGAATCGAGATCTTACGCAACTGCGTTTGTGAACAATTGGGTGGTTTCTTTGGAATTGCAGGATGCGTTTGGTGTTCTTTGCATACCAATAGACCGTAGTTTTTATCCTCCCCTCGGAAGTCCTCTTAACCCTCCACATCCCGGAAAGGCAATTGGTCGTTATCTTGCTCTTCCTCTTCCATCGTAAATTGGATATCAGGGAATATATAACTATAATAATTATAATTTGTATATTTATTCATTAAGGCCTTAGAGCTCTGCACGTCGTCCCTTTTGATTTCGACAAAGGTGTCGTTGACGTATGAGGTCCAGAATTTCTGACAGTAAGCCCGAAAGACTAGTCGTTGTAGCCTCTGCAGGGCCGTCTCGGCAATAAATCCCGATAGGGGGAGCCCATCGGTGTTCTCTTCGTCTGTTCATAAACCTGGTTTTTGAAGCTGAAGAAAGTTCTGAGACACAATTCCAACATCTCATTGATGTGTTGTCGTTGAAGTTGCTGGTCCCCTTCCTCATACTTTTCGGCGAGTAGTTCATTAATAAGGCTCACGGCGAGGCCAGTTTGAATAGAGGTGAATAAAGACACCACGCCGAACGATACCATCATCTCGTATGAATCTATTTCTAGATGCCTTATGTTCCGCAGAAACTGTTCAGCCGACTTAACTGTAGATTCTGAATCCTCGGTGAGGAAGCGGAACCGCTTGTAGAGCCATTTAGATAGCCCAAATGTCGGAGTACCACGCAAGGACACGATGGGGCAAAGGGGCACTCCAGGCTTATGCACTTTTGGCAGAAGGTAGAAACGCGCCATCGCGGCGTCTGTGGTTTTTGCGGTCAGTGCTACACCTCTGTTGAGGGCCCCGGATTTCTTTAGTTTGTCAATCGCCCTGTTAATGCTGTTCACATGTTTCTTGAACTCTCCCGCTCCCGAAAGCTGGTAGGCGTTTTTGTCCTCCAACAGACGTTGTAGCTTCGCCGTGTACTCAGTCTTATCCATGACAACCGTCGAGCGTCCCTTTTCGGGTTGCAAAGTGACGATATACCTCATCTTTCGGATTCGCATAAGTTCTTAGACTTTTGCCTTGGAGAACGTCGTCAAATGTGTGTGCTGAAGGCGAAGAGATGACACTTGCTGTCGCATGGCGTTTTTACTCTCTTCGTTGGCTTCACACTTCTAGAGCGCCGATTCAAAAGATGCGAAAAAGTCTGCGGGGCGAGCATTTCTCGTGTTGAACTAAGTGTCGTAGGATAAGACTGCCAACTGTTGTTGAGTAAGAGGACGTGATGAAAGGTTATGGACCAGAGCACCATCAGCAGGGGTTTGATTTCTCGGACCTATTCTGGCAAAATTCTGAAGCTATTGGCTGTCGCCTAGCCATCGGTGACTCTGAGCGGTATTGAGTATTGTAGCTTCTAGAGTTTTTAGCTCGTGCGCGCTAAACATCGACCGGCAAGTGGACAAAAGCTGTTGTATTTCTCGTTTGTATCTATGGATCCGATTATGGCAGTCTCGTATCAAGACACTCATCATCTTCTTTTTGAATTCTGCTGTTGGCCATCGGCAGAGTTGGGTCTTGACTGGCAAGCTATAGCGGAGGCATTTCGGCAGGACATCCTCATCAAGGCAATAGTTGAGGAACTATATATATATGTATATATATGAGAAGAAGAGGCGATCTCGGGAATAATGGGTTTAATATCCTGACGTTTCGAAAGCGTACTGGCTTGCATCGTCGGAGGTTGGTGTTTGTACACGCCTCACAGTCTTTTATAGGTGTTTCCACTGACTTCTCGTTCGCTCTCCGTCTATTGGCGCTAGATTCCCTGCGGGGGCGGGGCTGGAGCTCCGTCATCGTCCTGCTGACCAGGGTTTCTCGCCGTCACCTCGTCGGAGGGGGAGGGCAGTGTTCGCCTGCCAGCGGTCATTGCTCGCGTCTGCATCGATTGCGTCAGTGCCGCATGTCCTATTGGTTTCCCCCGTTGGCACTTTCCCGTGTTCGTCCCGCCGGCGGAATATTGAACCCCGCCATCAGTGTTTATGCAGAGACCGTTGCCATGTGCGACTGCGTTCAAGCCTGACAAGAGGTCTTGTTGATTCACGTTGCCTGCGGCGTCGCTGACGGCTGCATTGGTGTCTGGGGTAGGTTCCCTGACGCCTGTATTCTGGCCCGGTGTGGGGTTGCTAGTTGTTGCGACCCGTCTGACTTCCTGCCGGCGATTTCGTTGATTGAGCCGCACGCGTAACGCCTGGTAAGCCGCCGGGAGAATCGTACAGCGGTTGATGGAATTTGGTGCAGTGTGCCATGCTTGAAGTGTTTCTCTGGCTGTCCGGTCACTACCTCGGGCTAGGATTTCAGCGTCATCAAAAGCGAAGGTGTGTCCAGGAGCCGAACAATGGTCCGCCACCAACGAGCGTGGATCCATCCTGTCGACTGCCCTTGCGTGCTCGCTCATACGCGTCTGTAGTCGCTTTCCGGTCTCCCCAATGTAGTTGGCCTCACAGAAACTACACTGGATGCGATAGACGACGTTTGCTGTTTCTCCGCGGGACAGAGGGGTCTTTGGTCTCATGACCAGTCGTCTTATTGTTGCCTCGGGTCTGTGGGCTATGCCGATACGCAGTGGTTGTAACAGACGAGCGACTGCTTCAGAAACATTCTCTATGTATGGCATTGCTCTCCACAATGTCGGTTGTTTGGCCACCGGTCTTTCAGCTCGTTTCGGTTACCTGCTGCGTTCTAGGAAGCTGCGGGGGTAACCGTTAGAGATGAACATCCGTCGAAGATATTTAAGTTCAGCCGCTTTGTCACCTGCATCGTTGCAATGTGTTTCTGCCCTTTTGTAAAGCGTTCGCACACAGCTGCCTTTGTGGCTCAGCGGATAGTTACTTTGGTAACTGAGTACCTGACGTGTGTCGGTTGCCTTTCGGTATACCGTCGTCTTTAGGCTCCCGTCGGTCTTGCGGTGGACCAGGACGTCTAGGAACGCAAGCTGATTGTTGCTCTCAGTCTCCGTTGTAAACTGAATCTCGGCAAAAATGGAGTTCAGAATCCTGTGAAATTCAGAGACAATTTTACGCTTGAGGACGACGAAGGTATCGTCTACGAACCGCGCCCAAAATACTGATCTGTGGTTCGATAACACCAGTGTCTATAACTTTTGAAGAACCGCCTCATCAAGGAAACAACATAGCGGCGAACCCTTTGGAGTCCCTTTGATTTGTTCATAAACTGTGCCCTCAAAGGCAAAATACGTGTTGAGGCAGAACTTGAGCAACTGGATGAGAAGCGCACGTGTAGGTTTATTAGTTCACTCCGACCCCTGAGATTGGGTATGACTGGCTGATGACGGCTTACAAGCCAGAAATGGCCATTCCGGTCTCCCCTGTCTTTGTCGGATCATTTACATCATATTCTGAGGTCGCTTAGCGACAATCCTGATATCGCTCAAGTACAAGCCTCAACGCATTTCCAGGACAAGCATGTGCCCTTACCAGATAGATCGGATGAGCACCTTTGTTCTATCATATCCCCGATCACAACCGACAAAGCAACGAGCCCATGGTGCCGAGGTAGGGTGGTTAACCCAATGACAAAAGGTCCCGGGTTACAATCGCGGGGGTTCCGACCCCTGAGATTGGGTATGACTGGCTGATTACGGCTTGCAAGCCAGAAATGGCCATTCCGGTCTCCCTTGTCTTTGTCGGATCCACTCCATCATATTCTGAGATCGCTAAGCAACAAGCCTGATATCGCTCAAGTACGAGCCTCAAGGCATTTCCGGGACAAGTATGAGTCCTTACCAGATAGATCGGATGAGCAACATTGTTCCATCATATCCCCGATCACAACCGACAAAGCAACGAGCCCGTGGTGCCGAGGTAGGGTGGTAAACCCCATGACCAAAAGCCCCGGGTTCGAATCTCGGGCATTCCGACCCCTGAGATTGGGTATGACTGGCTGATGACGGCTAACAAGCCAGAAATGGCCATTCCGGTCTCCCTTGTCTTTGTCGGATCCACTCCATCATATTCTGAGGTCGCTAAGCAACAAGCCTGATATCGATCAAGTACGAGCCTCAAGGCATTTCCGGGACCAGTATGTGCCCTTACCAGATGGATCGGATGAGCACCTTTGTTCCATCATATCCCCGATCACAACCGAC